>DVPR01001592.1:0-10652 GCA_018239345.1 Oxynetra stangelandi | reverse complement strand
TTATTGTACAGGAAATATTTTGTATCAGTATACAGTTCTTTGTGTTAGTAGTGCAGCGAATTCAAACTGTAAAAGATGGGGCAGTTCTATTTTGAAACACGAACGCGCATGTGTATTTCTCCATATCGGTGAATAAATACGAACAAGAAATCGATTCGAAAACTATCGGTGAACAACTATTGGTACCTACAGGTCGTCGTCTACTGCCACTTTAGTACTTAACGTAGTCGACATGTGTTTTTCAAACAGTTCAGGGCTGAAAAAGGAATCGATTTCCTTTCATTAAAAGTGAGCGCGTGCCAGTTATTGTATGACTCGTATATGTATTGAAATATTTTGTATGACTTTTGATTGTTGCTTTAATGCATTGTTATTGTTATTTTAACATAATTTGTTAAAATTATAAAACTTAACCAAACGTTTTTAAACCTGTAGGATTTTAATACCGAATATCGAACTTAATCTTTGGTTGACGAAAATGTCATTTATTTTGTATAAAAAATTGACAGATTGACTTAATCTTTTACCACCGGCCGTAAGCGTAGCAACGTATCTTAAAAACTTAATAAAAAGAAAAAAAATTTGAAAACAAATGAAGATCGGTAATCCTTAATAATTCAAAGAAATAGACATTTACAAATGAAAATAAAATGACTTAATATTAAAACAAGGTCTTATTGATAATTTTACCATTATGGACATGGTTAAACTACCTAAAGATGTTAAATCCTTATTAAGTGCATCTTCTCGTCTTAATAACTTCAAAAGGGCCATTGAAGAACTGGTACGTATTAAGTTTATATAAACAAATTCGTTGAATGTTTTTATAAAGAATTGCATTGCGACTAGAGTTAATGTGGAGCAAACATTATTTATACATTTTCTAGTTTGGGTTTTAAAGTATCTGTTTGCGAATATATTATTATTTAAATAACACAATTATATTGAGATAATAACTTTCACTTTCTTCTTCACAAATATTTGCACATTAAGTATACATAATGTATGCATGAAAATAGATTATTAGAGGGCTTATATATTATAGAAAAGAATATGATTATTTCATCTACAACTTTAGACAATCACTGCAGATTTGCTTAATTACTTTGTAATTGTTCACATATCATAGTGGTTGGTGAAACAGCAATCTCTAGGATTGTCTAAGAAATTACATTTATAAGACTAAAACAGTGTTCTAACCCAGTATCTAATAACATTTTAGGTGTTCAATTCCCTGGATGCTGAATCATGTTCTATAGCGATAAGAGTCCATATACCGAAAATGTGGATCCAAGTTGTTGATAACGGTACTGGTATCAACCACGTCAACTATAAACTGCTAGGCGAAAGGTATGCTACCAGTAAACTTCTTGATATGAAAGCTCTGAAAGGCGCTCCCAGTAAATATGGGTTTCAAGGTCAGGCTCTAGCAAATCTTATTGAAGTGTCACAATCTGTTAAAATTATATCAAGATGTGCTAACTCTGATGAAACTTGGGTAAAAGTATTCTCTGAGGGTAAAGAAATAGGATGTCATAAAGTAACCCACAGACCTTCGAAAGGAACTACAGTGAGTTTTTACTTTTATTTTTACGTAATAAAGTTAGCAGTTATATAAAATACTTTGATGTTAACCTACATTTTTTCTCAATACTTACAGGTTGAAATAAATGGTTTCCTTTTTAATCTGCATATTCAAAGAAAATCGATAAATCCTTTCATGGAACTGCTAGATATAAAATCATTTTTGGAACAAGTAGCCTTAGTTTTTAATAATGTTTCCATAAGTTTAAGGGATGATTCTGATATGGAGATACTTTTAAAAATTAACAAAAATAGAGATATTTATCAAACACTTTCATCACTATATGAAATAGATATTAAAGATTTGAAAGAACTTCAAATACAGAAGAATGAATATAAAGTCAGAGCTTTTATCGGAACCAATGAAAATGAAATAAAAAAGACCCATTGGATATACTTAAACAACAAAATGCTTCATAAATCTAATCTACACGATTTTTTAAATAATAAGCTCTCCCTGACATTAAACTTAGATCGTCAGAAGATTAAGAAAATTAAAATAAAGGTATTTTTAATTCAATACAATAAACTTAGTTTTTGCTTCGAGGAATATGCAATGTTACCCATAATATAATAATAGCTAACATGGGTTTGTCTGCATGTTAATCCGTGTATACACTGTGTTCTCAGAAACTACATAGAAGAGCTTAGTACAGTTTTCAAATGAATGAATTAGCTGTAACGCTAGGGCGATTCGTGTAGAACGATAATGTATCATAAGTAAAACATTTTGTATATTGTTCGATGTACTTATAGCAATAATATGTAATAAATATTGATCTTCAATATTCAATCAATGAATATAAATCAATAATTTTTATGCGTGCTGTCAAACCGTTAACTCTAATTCCAAATAATATGCCATGGTTCTATTCTTCTCAGATATTTCTCCAAGAAAGTTCGTGCTATGATATTTTTTCCTACTTAGTTTAACCTGCATTAACAATATACTGATTTCTTTACTTGTGAGTATCGAAGCGAGTGCTAACCGGCTAGTGTGTAATAGACCAATTTTTGCAATCAATATTTTTTCTTTAGGAAGTATACAATAAAGATGAAGTTGTCAATTATAAGTCTATTCCGCTGTATTTTTTATTTCTCAATTGTCCATATTATGACTACGACATTATTTACTCGGGGAAGCAAACTATAATAGAATTCCGAGACTGGCAAAATATATATAAACTGATTGAAAAACTTGTTGAAGTCCATAAAAATGATTTAAGTTCAATACGCCAACACAAAAATAACAATCAAAATCAAAAACATGTTTCTGAAAGTGTTGAAGATACCAGGAACGAAGTAAAAAAACTAATAGAAAAATTTTTAGGAAATCACAATAAAAACCCTAGAGTATCTCAGATGCAAAATGGAGTCCGAGGTAACATTGCCAAGAACATAAAAACAATTGTTATGTTAAAAAATCTTACATTTCATAAAATAATATCTATAGCTATTTAAAATATTTATTACAGGAAAACAGATCAAAAGGAAGAAAAAGCTACTGAATGTCACTTTAACAAGATCAAAATATGCGAAATGTGAAGATAAATATAAAAATCGGAACAACATACTCGTATTACAGGGCATAGATAAAAAGTTAACTAAAAATTTGGATATTAGAAAAGTTAAATGTAAAGATATGACAGATAAATCTAAAAATATAAAAACTAAATCGAAAGACATTATAAAAGCAAATATCGAATCGAAGCTGAGAGGAAAAACATTATATTCTGAAAAAAAAACAAATATTAAACGTCGTAAGTTTGTCGGGCAAAGAATTAAATGTAAATGCTTTACTAAGAAAAATAACTCATTCGGGAAGTTTAATAACACTACCAATACGAATATAAGCAGGTATGATGAAGTGTCGAGTAATATGGATTATTCACGTAACTCATATAAATATGAAAATGTTGATGAAATATTTTCTAATCAGATTATAAACAAAAAGAAATCAGTAACCAACCCTGTAGAAGCTAAATCTCTAAGTACGTTAAAGAAAGATGAAATTTTCATCAAACACAATTATTTAAAAAATCACTCTTGTGATATTCAAATTAAGTCGTATGATTTACTTAAAACGATATTAAATACGCAACAACAATTTAATAATCATAATGTTGTAAATGAAGATATAAATAATAAGACGTATATAAGTTTGGAAAGCTCAAGTAAGTATTTATAAAAGAAACAATATTTTTCTTGAGTTAACAATTATATTGTTTTATACGTATTCAGTTCAGCTTTTAGAACTCGTAGAGTAAATTTTAAAGGAAACCAACAATTATATTTTCTAGATGTCTATGAGACGACTAAATATGACTGTGTATCGAAACTTACATTTGAAAGTCATAAATACATAAAACCTTTTCCTGAGAAAAAGAGATCCCGAAAATTTAAAAAATATAACCCATTACAAAATACTTTAAATAATAGGCCGGATAAGAACAATCTAAATCAAAGCGAAAAAGCAGGAACAATTATTAAAAACCGAAATCAATATATGCATTATAATTTTAAGAAACACGATTTTAGTACTGATAACAAAGAATTAAATAAATATCACCAAGATATTTTAAAGGCCCTTGTTCCATCCGAAAGCAACGGTATGGAATATTCTAAAAATATTTGTTATCAAAATACAAAGTATATAAATTCAGTATCAGATAATGCTTATCATGAGAAAATACAGTTGCAATCGAAAACTAGTGAAAGTTTTAGAATAAATTTGAATATAGAGGACACGTATACTATTCCTATCGATTCATTTCAAAATTCATTCGGAGTATTGAATGTGCGAACAAATTGCAAGACTATCTTAGACGAGTCTGTCATAAAAGACACTTGTGAATATATGAACCACGAAATCAAAACATTCAGCAGTGACATTGAAGTTGAAAATAATGAGAAAATATCTGTTTCGTCCATAAATATCCTAAGCACATTCATTCCAGGGTCAGATACATTTACGATAGACGAACCAAGAGAACCTCTCTCTGTATGTGAAGTTGTAATTGGAGAGAATAAAGAGAAAAATAGTGACAGGTTAAGCAATGATAAAACAAAAGATTCTTCACTTAATGTTGATTTCATTGAAAACAGTGATGTCAATTTTTCAAAACTGTCCATGAATGTTTTTAAAAATAAACCACCGAATGATAAAAATTCTCAGGTTCCTATAAAAGCTTTTAAAAAGGATGCGAGAAATCCAGAAAACGAAAGTTATGTGACATGTAATGACTTAAAAAGTAATTTTACTCTAATAAATAGACATCGCTTTTTACCAAAGGGTGTGTGTGCAGTTAAATTAATTTCAAATATATTGGTAATATTTTTTAATAATTGCATTAAGACATTAAATAATTTTAATACATCTTTCTTTCAGGTATGTCTCCTATTTTTGAAAATTGTTTCTTAAAGAATATATGTTCCAACGATTTGAAAACGCCGTACTACGAAGACGTGAGAAATGAATATTATTAGTGATGTAATTTTTTTTAAAACCACAGACTATAAAAAAATTTCTATAATATTTTTTTACAGAAAATTTATCAAAATTTTGTAGACGATGTTGCAATAAATTCTGAACTTTACGAGCCGAAAGTGAAAAATATAAACGAGCTCACAACAGGACATACAAAGAATTTTACTGACAAACTTAATAAAAATTATTCAGACCTAGTATTTGGAAGCGAGTCATTAACAGATGCAAAAGTTGTATATGTTCCATTTCATTTTCTATTTATAGATTATTACATAAGCATTTTCATGTATAAAATATTAATTCAATGTTTGAATGATTAGGTTCTAGGACAAGTTGACTGCAAGTTCATCGCAGCTAAAATACATGGTAAATTATCTGAATCATCGAACTTTTTGGTACTTTTTGACCAGCATGCAGTTCACGAGAGGATTATGCTTGAGCATAATTTGTCATGTAAGATATAACACTGTAACAGATGAAAACTGTATCCTTTGTCATAATAATATCTACTTATACATATTGTCCCGCAGACTACTTTAGCGGTAAAAAATGGAAAAACGTCGCAATAGATACAATATCTGTGAAAGTCTCAAAAAATGACATTCTTTACCTGCATAATCACAAAGATAAGTTTTCTCAATTTGGACTAGAATGGAGGGTTTTGAACAATTCCGAAATTCTTGTTACTTCAATTCCCGAGGCAATTGTCGGCAGGAACTCCAGACCGGTATATGTTTTTTTTGGCGCTAGACAATGCAATGACAACTCTATATTTACACTGCCAAAATTAATTGTTTTATTATTCTTAGGTCGATACTATAGCGAGAAGCATTAAAAGTTTGATTTTGGAACAAATACAAACAATAAAATGTCTGAAGGGTAATGTATCTATGTACCCTAAGTCGATTATGAATCATGTGTTTAGTGAGGTAAGAATATTATGGGAAATACTTATATGTACGTTTACAAAGGTATACCTATATACATATGTATATTTTTAGTAGTATACATTGTAGTAGGTACCTATTTAAATGATTATCCTGGGAGTTTTAGGCCTGTAGATGTGCAATAAAATTTGGTGACGTATTATCCAAGAAAAATTGTATTGAACTAATTAGACAATTGGCTAAATGCAAAACACCATTTCAATGCGCTCATGGGAGACCCGTTATGGCGGTTATTATGGAGTTGAAACTAACACCAGATCAATATAAGGTAAAAACAGCGAAATAACTCCTAAAATTAGAATGCCTGAGATGTAAAGATAATTAATCTAAATGATTGTATTTAATACCTACTCATGTCAATTTGTTTAAAACGAACTAAGTATCGCTTAATTTTGTGCGATATTGTAAGGAATATGTATCTAATAACATATTATTCATGAATGAAAGCCAGTTATTTTTTCAAAAATGTTTTAATTCATTGTTGTAGGTCAACATACAAAATATTAAGCAGTTCAAGAATCGACTGAATTAATTATACTTCAGCGTTAGAATTCGTCAAGATTACCGTTTTGTTAAAATAAAACCACTTATTTCAATGAAATAAGTTATGTAAATTGTCGTTTCAATTCTTGCGTATTAGTTCCCGAATCCACGTCACGTACGGGCTGATTCTCGTATGGACATCCGGAAACCCAACAGCACACGGTATACCCCAAGAGACTATTCCAACAAGTTCATTTTCTCTAGTCACAGGACCACCAGAATCTCCCTGAAAATGATATTTTTTGTCATTACCCGAGCAATTACAAATATTGTAATATAACTTTGGTTGTTTTCTTTTTTTTTATAACACCAGCATCAGCTATGATGGCACTATTCCTAATGCAGTATTAGTTTAGTTATTAGCTCGTGAATATGGCCGACGATTTTATAATAATATAAAACTACGATCCATTTTGTTCCAATACGCACTTGTTCATAAGTCTATACAAAAATTAAAACCTAAATTCATCATTCAGACATCTGCCCGATAGAGAATCATTTTCTGACCTTTCATCACAACTGACCAGTATGATAACTGATGTGGCAAATAGGTCATCAATCTATAATAGGTATTCTATTAATGTCACGTACAAACGTTTAGGGAGCCCTAAAAATATAACAATTACATAAATATTAATAACCAATTCATAAACGTTAATGTTTCTTAGATATAAATAACACTTACATGACAAGTGCCTTGGCCTATCCTGGTAAAAGTACAAAACATACGATATGTAACCTTTCTCGAGTAGCGCATCGCAAATCTGCATATGTTTAGGTCAAACACTGTTAGATTCAAAATATGCATTTGCCGATTAGATTCTCCGTGAAGCTGTAATATTAATTACCGGTTAATAAAAAACTATAATTATGACAAAACTTTTCGAATATGAAGTTCGAAATCTATCGGATTTATATAAGACCTGTATTGACAGTTTCAATTTATTGATATGTTTAAAAATACTAATGTATTGTATAGACTTACCTGCTGTGCCCCAAAACCGGTTAAAGTAACATAGTCTCCATCTCGAAGTCGTGTCTCACTAAGTTCAAGTATTGTTATATTTTTTAAATCAAAAATTCCTTTAATTTTAAGCACAGCTATATCATTTTTCCTGGCACTAGTATTGTATTTGTTATGGATAAAAATAGATTCAACGTCGTACTGCCTCCCGCCAATGTCCAGATTTGTTGTTCCTATAACAACTTTAATGAATTGAGGCTCAGCTCTGGAAAGTGATAAACAAAGGATTATTTTTATTATATCACTAGCTAGGCACAATGTCTGTTATAAGATATTTATCGACATACAGAATCTTACTAAATCAATAGTCAAAGTAGTTGAAAGTAGTTGCGACTTTCGTATAAGTTGTTATCTGGGCATCTTAAACTACAAAGCTTATCGAGACCTCAAAAAAGGTGTATGTAATGTGAAAATTATACACACCTAATCACACAATGAGCAGCAGTTACTAAATTCCACGGAGAAACTACAGCCCCTCCACAAACGTGATGACCAGTTTATATTTTGCAACGAAGCATGAAACAAACCAAATTCTGATGGTGCTTCATAACCGCCAACGATCCTCAAAGAAACTCCTAAAACATTTTTTAAAATATGAATCACTATAACTAATGAACTAACAAAAACAAGCACAAACATGTAAATTTTACTCTGAAAACTACTTAAAATAATAAAAACTACCTTGTGTATATTCCAAAAAGTTCAACAAAAGAAGGCATAAAATAAAAACAAGTTGATGCATTTTCAGCACGTCTTGCACATTTAGGTAAATCGATACAGAAAACGGTATTTATGTGAATTATCTTCAATGAATTTAATACTTTATATAAATCAAAGTGTGATTCAATATTCATTTTTATATCTTAATTACTTTTCAAT
Organism: Oxynetra stangelandi; assembly: GCA_018239345.1. Taxonomy (NCBI): domain Eukaryota; kingdom Metazoa; phylum Arthropoda; class Insecta; order Lepidoptera; family Hesperiidae; genus Oxynetra; species Oxynetra stangelandi. Next base: position 2,188 of record DVPR01001592.1, on the reverse strand, counting down.
TTCAGTGATAACAATGATCATTTCGCAGTCTTGATAAGGCGGCTGAAATAAAAAAGATCATTATGTATATTTAATAAAACGAAACTTAGTAGAGGAATATATTAAGTCATTATTAACGGTTTATTTTCTTATTTTTAAATTTTTTTTACATACATAATATCATTAGGCGCATATGGTGTGGTTTTACATAAAATTGTATATCCATTCCACTACTTAAAAAATAACTAGAAGTATTAAGAAAATCTGTTCTATTTATGTTCTGTTAAAACGATGTTAAAATTATTTTACATGTCCAAAACAAGAAAATAAATATTCGGATAAAACAACTGAATCTAAGCCAAGAAGACAGCAGTGACAATTGACAATCAAGACAAAATATGTCAAAGTTGCATTTAGATTTGATGTGTCCATGGCTATTAATTATTGTTTTGGTGCTTGATATATAAATTAGTAGCAGATGGCTTTTAAGTAAAATAGTATAAACAACCATCTAATAAGTTATTTGTAACAAAAAAGGAATGGATATTCTTAAAGCTGAAATAGCTAGGAAACGGAAGCTTCTTGAAGAAAAGAATGTTTTGGTATTTTATTTAGCTCCTGTATTCATATTTCACGAAATATCGAACCTATTTTCGTGTACGTCCTTTATTTATGAGTAAGTATTTTTGTAGGACCCATCTAAAAAATATTTCAAGAGGGGCGAATTATTAGCTAAGGAGCAAGAAGAATATTTTAAGAAATGTGGACAAAAAAGGGAAGAAGAGGAAGAAAAGAAACGTCAACAGGACTCGGATAGTAAAGGTTAAGTTTTTTGTATTTTAGGTATTTTTTTGAGAATATTTTTTTATTATTTATTTAGCCATAGGCTCGCGTTTGACTGCTAACCCACCTATGGAAAGCAGGATGCAACCTAGCATGAAGCATGCTTGCCTAGAAAATGCCTACTCTTGACTTGATTAATTCCAGGCTGTATGAATCGGGAATATGAGGTTTTTTAATTTATAAACCCAGAGTTCGCATTTGGTGCAGCTATTAGACGTGTAGTAACCCGCTCAAAGCGGCTTGGAAAACATTGTGTAAAACACTCTCGAGCTCGGTGAGATAATGATAGATGAAGCCACAGGCAGATGCTGGATGGAGGATGCCAAAAGTGGTGCAAGACTGCACATTTGGGGTGCCTTATGTCCAGCAGTCGACACAGAAGAGCTGATGATTTGATTTGATACTCCAAGTAAAACCAACGTGAATAAATACTTGTCTGAGGTACCGCACAGTAAATAGAAGTCATGAATGGAAACAGATGTCTATAGATAATGAATGAAATGGGAAAAATAATTCAAATATGTAATAAAAATCAAATATGTAATGTATTATCTTTTACACGAGCTCAAATTCAACAAACTTGAAAATAAACTTGTTCATCATTTTGTATTTATCGTTGTTTTTAGTACGCAATAAAATATTCTCATTTAACTTCTTTTTCAAATTAATTTTACAGTTATCATACAGAACAAAGAACCCGCACAAACTGAAAGTGTATCCCTTCCGAGAGCAGAAGTGATCAAGAGGTTGCGAGAACGAAGTCATCCAATCACTCTATTCGGTGAGAGTGAGTCTCAATCTTTCAAGCGATTAAGAAGAATAGAAATTCAGGAACCAGAAGCTAATAGGGTAATGAAAAAATTATTGTCTTAAAATTCAGTAAGACTGTTCTAGTCGTTTATCTCATGAAACGAATAAGCTAAAAAAATTCTAGTCTGGTACAATATGTAGATAGTTGTTCATACATATTGTGTACTTAGTACTATAGCATTGGGTACTTCAAGAGAGAAGTAAAGAGTTTTTTAAAGAGGTGACCATTTGCTTTTAATACTCCTGTTATTGCAGACGTCCATTGACTATGTTGACCGCTTACCAGCATGCTTGCTATCACACTTATTCGCAACCATTGTGGTATAGTAAATAAATAAATAAATAAATTGTATGACACATTTATTTGAAACAAAAGCCTAAGAGAGAGAGGAGAGAGAGAGAGAGAATGGATGATGAAAGAATGACGAAGAGGATATACAGCGTGAGTGTTGATTGACGTAGGTGTCGAGGGAGGCCAAGGCTCTCCTATCTCGACCAAATAGGTCGGGCTCTAGAAAACGGGGGAGTCAATAGCTTCCGAAACCGGTGTGTATGT
>DVPR01001591.1:0-10652 GCA_018239345.1 Oxynetra stangelandi | reverse complement strand
CTAAAGTTAGCTCAGCACGCTGTGGAGAGAGCGATGCACGGAGTTTCTCTGCGGGATAAGATCCGAAACGAGGATGTCCGGCAGAGACCTAGAGTGACCGACATAGCTCAAAGGGTTAGCATGCTGAAGCGGCAGTGGGCTGGTCATATAATTATGTCGTAGGACTGATGGCGTTGGAGCAAACAAGTCCTCGAATGGCGATCACGAATCGGCAAGCGCACTGCTGGGCGACCTCCAGCCCGTTGGTTTGATGAACTGAAGAAGGCGGGTGGTAGAGGCTGGATGAGATCAGCGGAGGATCGAGCCCTATGTCAAGCAATAAAACGGAAGAGGCTGAGTTGATGATGATTAATAAATTTAACGCATGCGGTTTGCACCTATAACATTGAGGTGACACTTTTTTATTTTCTGTAAATGTTTAAAATTTTGATAGTCAAAGTGCTCACTTTGTTCGTGTAACTTAATAAATAATTAATAATATAAATGGAAAATATAACAACGTCAACAACATTGACAAGGCAGCCGTAATAACTGTTCATTAAGAAAAATAAAAACTCCTTTGTCAAGCTAAATTATAAATACGTGAAAACGAAACCTTTTCAGCTTAGCGACCCGTTACAAAGTTTTAAATTACCCGTCAGCGTTGTACAGCAGGCTTTGAAGCTTGTACCAGAACGGCACAGAAATACATCCTTTCCCTCAATCCGCAGGTAAGGTACTTGTTCTACAGATTACGAATGACGAGTACTGATCAATATATTACACAAACTGAACCGATATGCAGAAATGCTGAACCTTATAAGGGAAATGGCTGTAAAAGTTGTGATGGCGTAGCAGTTATCCATTTTATCGACTACGATAGCAAATACAGGTTCTGTAGACAACCAGCCAGATCTTTGACGGGATCTGTCTGTCACATTTGATTCAGGCGATATTTCGCAGCGAGACTAGCGACAGCAGTGCACAGTAGGCGTGAGACTATCTATCGTTACATGTCCCACACCTTGTGACACTTAGTTTTGTTTGCAGTTTTAAAATTCGTTTTAAAATCGTACCCTTATCCGTTTCTTAGTAAGCTCCAAAAATCGTTACTAAGCGCTCGCTTGCGGTGGGTCAAATTCACGCGGGTAATTAAGGCGACGAAATGTCGAACAAACTTTGCCACGACCCTCGTGTCAACTGTCACAAGTTTGACGCAGAAATTCATTGACAAGTTCGCGTCTTCCTTAATAAATTAGGATTGAACATGATGCATAAAAATACAACATTCAGACAGGGAGCAGATGAATTGCACACGAAGTATGAATTTGAAACATTTAATCAGATATACATGTTAAGGTTACTTGCCAGGATTGATAACAATAAAAATACTATAATTTTATAAGTAAATTTTCGTTAGGTGTGCGCAAGAGTCGGGGAATTAGGGCGAGACGGCACTGCGAAATACGTAAGATTAATTATTTAGCACTGTGTAAGTCTCAAGATATTGCCCAAAATGTTAAAAATACATAGTTGTATGGATTTGAATAAACAAATGTGACGTATTGAACGAAAGTTTGCTAACCGTAGCAATAACAAAATAAAAATCCAATCGTAATAAAATCAATTCTGAAACGAAATCTTCATCTTTATTTTATTTTTCCATAAATGATTAAATTATTGTTAGTGAGAATTTTTTTTCCTATTTAATACAAATATTTCATAATGGAATTCTTTAACATATATTATTTATTTTATTTTAAAAATAACGCCAAGTAGTTCCACTCGTCCCGTGTCTTAGGTTATCAATAAAAAATAATATTCATGACCATTTATCTATGCCCTGTCATGAGTAGGTGTTAGACGTAAGTGTAACTAATTGAGTAATTAGGCGTTACCAAATATATATGGACAATGTTTCAATTAATTTTAATTAAGTAATACGTCTTTCTAAAAGATTACAAGTTGTTCGTCATAGTCTTACTTCTTATTCACGTACATACATATGAATTGTTCGCGATGTTATAAGTTATTTATTTGACTTGACCAATTTCATTATTATTACGCATGAGAACTGCAATATTATACATTTTATTGATATTGACAAATGTTTATCTTCTAATCTCTGGAGGATAAAGACTTAATGAAATTTGTTAAAAACTCATTGTAATATCAAAACTATACTCATTGTAATCTTAGAACTATAATATCTAGCAGAGTTTGTTAGCCGCGGGCCGGAATATTGAGCTAACTGCAAAACTTTGTTCAGGTACTGTTCTCCAACATTACAGGGGTGTAAACGACTAGCGATTGAGTTTCAATATATACATATTTATGGTTATAATAAACTTCGCTTATACATGATTATTTCGATTACATACATTTATTGTTATTTGTGCTGCTTATACTCTTTTATGCTTTCTTTCGTCAGAAGTAGATGTCAGATCCTTCATAACATCAGTGTAACATCCTCATAATCGTTGCAACATAAATATGCTTGTCATTATGTTAGTCAGGTATAGAAGCAACACCACATCATTATTAAAATGAAGGTTATATTTTTGATGTTTTAATGTGTTTACTTTCCATTCTAGTACTAAAACAATAGTATACGCGTTAATTGTGAAATAAGTATCACTGCAGTACTTGCTATAGAACTGTTCGTTAAATTTCAATTAATTAATTTTAATTTTAATTATAGATTTTTCTCTTTGAGGTTTTGTGCTTTAGGAAAAGCTTGGTCAGGATCATCTTACAAAATGAAACAGATAACCCGCTACATTTATATATCATGTCGTTAGCTCAACAGTCAACATGAACTCCATCGCTCGGAGCGATTCCTATTCTCTTTCAGTAATTGCTTCCAACCCCCATTCACGGGATTATCCTCTTTCGAGCATTAATATTACTTGGGTTGCGAGTTAAATTTCCCGTCTGCTATTGCATTTATCCCATCGTTCTGATTGATCACTGGCACTTTGAAGAAACAAGGGAGACAGATGCCTGTACTGCTCCGCCAATTATTGCGACTGGATACAAATGAATAAACGCTTACAAATATTGTATTTCACTAAAATTATTTTATTTGAATCGTTGCGATTCTGAAAGAAAATTCGATTTTTATGAAGTTAATGAAAGCAAACCTGTGTTTATTTGCAGCTGTTTCTATTAACATACATCAATAAAATTAAGTCCTATCAAAAACTAGATCTTCTTCATCGATTTGTGAAGCGAATTCTAACTTATAATGTCTTTAATGGATAGAAGAACCTTAATTATGATGCCTTGGATTATGCTATAATTTTTAATTTTTAGCTTGAGTTGATAAATGTGTCGGGTCGTTAGGTCAACCGGTACACCTTCGTGGGTACAATTCGTTAACGTCCCGCTACTGAGCGTTGCACCCACCACTAGTGTCGGTAGTGGAGTGTGCTTCATCTTTCTGCTCCAGAGTGAAGTGGTGCCACAAACCGTTGTCAGGACTTGCAATAACTAAACACTAACACGGGAAACTGGAACGAATCAACGTCGTAGCCCACTTACACGATACTACTCCAACACAGCTCCTGCAAAACACCGCCTGTACATCAAGCAGACTTCTCACTTACCCTGCGCCTGCAGCTCACTCCTATCGTGACAGACCCAGTTGTAACCTCCCTCCACCCGCGCACGTACGCCATCCGTTAGCAGGCTTCAAGCGAGCAGACGCCGTGCTCAAAGTATGCGGGCCGCTCGCTTGAAGTGTGTGATACGCCAGACGTTGCGGCAAGTTCGCTCACCGCGCGCTCTCTCCTAATTTGTGTTGTTATTGCAAAGTGCATTTACAGAGCACGATGTTAAGTTAATATTTGAATGCTCATGCATTGGGTGGGAGCGGAGTTGTGTAAGTGGGCTACAACCCTTACTCGTCACGATTGGCAAATTACATTATTCACCCTTCTAAGGCGAAGGGCATACTAGATATTTAACAGATCAGATCTCTTTTAACATTTCGTTAAACCACTCAAACACGATATGATGACATTCTATTTGCATTTATTTAACTTTGTATAGAAAATAAACTCACATTGAAACGTGTAATAGATAAATGTGCACTATAACAATATAATTATACTAATATTATAATTTTGATATAATAGTAGGTGTTGAAAACTGTATACTGTTCGCCCGGGGAAGTGCCGCCGGTAAATCTATTTCTGCCGTGAAGCAGTTGTTATTGTAACAATCTCTTTTTCGATCTGAAGGGTGTGGTCACCGATCCACGTGTATAGGGGCGACTATCTCAGTAGCCAACCCTTCTGTGACTTCCAAGAATAGAACAAATAGTCCTATTCAAGGTCGTTTGTAGCTAGATATGGGCGGTAACGCCCACTCGAGACTGCTACATGTGCGTTTGCCATATATTTTTCTCACATATTTTTTTTATATCTGTACATATTATAAAATGTCAATAGCATATATTACAAATGCTACAATTGACAGAGCTTTCGATCGCTCGCGTCACTACACACTCGTATTATCTCAAGAATCTTTCTTCGACAAGATAAAAGGATTACGTTTCTTGAGAAATAAGTCTTGTCGAGACGAGATGTTGGGGGAACGCGAACTCTGCACGTTTCATTGATATCAAAGTAGAAAAGAGGTAATAAAACTTCAATGCAAATTGTATGAACAAAAAAAATCCATTTAAAAAGAAGAAACAAATAGAAGTCGAAATAAAGTAGTGTAGATTACTAATCACAAAAAATATATACACTGAAATGTTAATGCGACATATTTTGATTTAAACTACTATACAACTAATAACTACAAACGCGGTCGTTTCTATGTGTTTCTTCATTAGGCATGGCTTCTGTGGATGGGTGGTTAATTTTATTCAATTGACGATACACAACGTAAGAAAATTACACAATTTAGCATTTATTATTGTTTATAATTTTTTCTTTTATGAGTATGCAGTTGATGTAGAATTACGAAAAAATGTTATAGGTTTAATTCTCCTACCTTCTCCGTACTTTAAAAAAAAACCCTTTTTTTAGTGTATCCTGTAAAATAATAGTATTTTATTGAAGCGATTATAATAACGTCGACGACAACGACCAGCATTTATCAATAAACTAAATACGATGAAGTAGTAGTCGTAGTTAAATTCTTAACCACTAGGCTATCACTGCATTTTGCACTTACGAGTAGGGTATATATATATATATACATATACATATATATATATACATATATATATATACATATATATATATACATATGAAATTAAAAGATTTGAAAGTTCGTTTACTATGAAACTATGTATAACGTTTATGCCATAAAACTACTTATAATTTGTCAATGGAAAACGTCGCTTATCACGAAGCGGCGCCAAGCGATAAATAAAGGCCATACGTGTGCTATGTGAAGCGTGCGGTGCAAAAGTTTTATCTCTTTTATTGCCTCACATTGTGATTTTATTGCAGGCATCAATAACATTGACTGGCTCCAGGCATCTACACATTTCTATTGTGTTTAACCAAATACCTTTGAATGGATTTTTCTTAATATCGTAAACAGTACAATTACTTCCGACTTTTTGCATTGAAATGAAGTTGGAAAACGTATATTTGCATCTAAATGATATATTGTGGATATCATAAGTAAAAAATAAATATAAGCATTCGCTTTCACGATTAAGATTCCGAGCTAGACCCGGTAGGTAGCGCTGATGTCGGTATGGTATTTGTACAAGGCAACATTTTTACAAGAACTTTTGCTGTAAAAGTTTGAATGGTTCTCTAAATGGCTTAGATTTACAATATGATCCTGTAAGTAGCGCTGTTTTGTCAGGTAAGACATCATTCGGGCCCGCTAAAAATTTTTTTTTTTTATTCAACTTAATTTAAGTATTTTATTTTTAAACATTTTTACTTAAATTACGTAAGTCACATAAATCCTAAGCATGTTAGAGGCGAACGTCACTCCAAATAGAAATATTCTACATGTTTAATTTTCATCCAAGTTTTAATAAATTCTTCATTAAAATTATTACTTGACTTTGATTACAAAGTTTTAAGTTAAATTAACGTTGGTAAATAAAAGAGGTAGTTTGAGTATTCTTTAGGCGCATTTGTATTCAAGTCGTTTCATCCCCAAAGTCCTTTACGGATTTATATATACTGAGTAAACCGAGTTCATTTTCAAGGCCGCCGTTTAAATAGTCCTCCTTTTGGATAGCAGCCAATTTCACCTGAGGGCGGGCAAAATATCTCTGAACGATACCTTAGATATGTTCGTAAAGTCTAACCCGAGATAACTATTACTTATTGGAAACTTTAAATTTATTATTTTCGTCATTTTCATTAACTTGGTAAGCCTCAATTATGTTTCTAGTATTTAAATGTATCCATTTCTTACAGATCCGAAGCAAGTAAAAACACAAGCACAGGCTTAGTGTCAGCAACGAATAAATGTAGTACTTAAGGTAACGTTGATCGTAAAACTTACACTACAGAAGTAGTGCCGGCGACTTCCACTGCCGCTATGTATTTGTTTGGATACACCAGTGTGTCAAGGAAAAATCGTTTCAACGACAAACTTTAATAATGGAAATCGTACGCAAATTGTCCCAGAAACTAATAACAGTATTGAAAATAAGAATAATTTTACTTCATTGAAAAAAATCGAAAAGGAAGTAAAAAAAAGTATTGCTGAGACTTTGGAAGCTGTCGGTTGGCAACAGTAGCTGCTAGCGAACCAATTTTCTACAGAATTAGTGATACATACTGCCTTTATGAGTTTAAATTGTTAATTGATCTTTAATTTATAGGACCTTCAATTGTGTAAACAAGTTTTAACGATTTGTTTTATATTATTATCTTGTTAACTTGGGATTTATTGTGAGAAATTTAATCAAACCTCGTAAATTATCAAGCAGCCCATCTTCAAGACTATTGGAAATGTTCCAAAGTGAAACAGACCACGTTTGTCTTTCGAAACTCAAAAGCTGCCTTTAATTAATTTCATGAATCAATAGTCTGACAATAGGTTTGTAATGGTTTCGAGGAACATCAAGCTGTGTAAATATTGGTTGTTAATTTTGGGATAGCTAACTGGATTAACTTGACTACACTCTGCCGGCTGTTCACGCAAATTCAACGGTTTAGTGTTTAACTTGATCTTTATAGTCTCCGAGTGCCACTTCCAGAACCAGGTCACTATCATTCAGATCGGGAAAAGTTTTACATAAAAAATTCCTGCAGAATTTTGAAATACTGAATTTCACTATTGTGAACCTTCGAACAGAGTTTGACAGCTTCGCTAAAGACAGACACGACGCTATCTTATGAAAACAGTTATTTTGTATACATTACATAAAATAAATGTTCTTTGATAATATAAAGTATTGAAGGGCTTAAATGAAAATTAAATTCAGATAGCTTGCAATGTACAACTGTATCAGAGTTACGAGTGCTTCGGTAAGGGTAATACAAATATAATAATATAATGCAAAAGAAATATCATATTTTACTTCATTGTGGATTTTAGTAATGAGTGTGCTATATTGTTATGTCTAACTTTTTGCTTACTATTAGGTAATATCTCCTCTACTGCTGTTATTCCCACTTTCAATCTTTCCTTTATTTATAATCTCCAGCTGTCCATCAATATGTCACTTAGCTTGGTGTGTTAGCTGATGGAAGTATGGCCAATACTTTATTATTTTATTTTAGCTTTTTTGCTACACTTCTCGCTCGTAAAAATCGTGGGAGTCTTGTAAGATTTTGGTTTTATATTTTCATATTGCTTTTTTAAAAATGTTTCAAGTTGCCTCAACTGTGTTATACATACATCATATATTTGCTGAAATAGAAAATTTTAATGTACATAAATCTAGCAAATTCAACTATTTTCTTTTTAATTGCAGGCATATGTGAACGAGCCATGTTGAAATAACGTCGTTTACGTGAAACATTACAGCAAACTTTAGAGATGAGGTGTCGAAAGAGATTAAATGTTTTATGTATATTGCAATAAAGCTTCAGAGACTGCTTTCATTATTTGCTAAGTCAACATTTTTAGTCCACCATAAGGTTTATTATATCAACTTTATTCGTCCTGTCCCACTTTCGCTATGTCTTCTAAAATTATATATTGTGAGTGGTGAAGCTTTTGTTCTTCAGATTTATGCTCTTAGGGAAGTAAAAATGCTCTAAAGTGGTCAGACGTAGTGCAGAGCAAAATAGAACGTACAAAAGTGGCATATAAATGTGCATGTGCATGTAAATGTGAAGCATACCTATTAAAATTTGCTTTTTATTATTTAGTACTGGTGATCTGTTCGTCTCCCTTTTTGCATGTATTTTCTTTTTAATTATTATGGACTTAGAACCGACAATGCGAGTCTCGAATGCGGAGGTACCAAGCATAAAGGCTTCCGACAACCGTCAATATGATACAATGATAAAGACAAATAAATAAATACGTGGAAACATAATGCCGTTAACTAAAGATAACAAAAAATATAAAAGTCATAAGCAGCGTTTAAACACGCAAATAGCTGCTGAAATTAAATTTGCAGTTGCATGAAAAACTTTTGCAGCAGAGAAGCGATCGATTTCAAATAAAACTATCGGTTAACTAAGTTACTTTAATTAAAACTCGTGACCTAACACTCTATTATACACTGCTATATTCTCTTCTACCAAGCTTTTCACTAAAGTAACTCGCGACTTCAATATATTATCGTTAATTAATTAGACTAGTGTTGCCGCCGTGGCTCTTTGTCATTGTTCGATAAGAGAGCGCGATACTTGTATTACCCAAACTCGTTTTAATCACAAAATTATTTCTTCAAATTCTGATAAGATTTGTACATATATACACAACAACATGTTAGCTAATGTTCTCCCCATGTAAGGTTATTATGGCGGCTTAAAATCAAGTGATGCCTACCAGTCTTCAAACTTTTCAAAAACGTTTTGTTTTTTGGCCTGTAATACGCTATAGGGGATATTAAATTAAGAATTAATTAAAACTAAATTTTCGTTTACAATCGATCATACTAGTGACATTCGGAAGATAATATTGTCTATTTCATTGTAAACATTTGTACATTTTACTTATGTCAACCTTTTCAACGTATATATTTTTAGTTACGAGTAGTAAAGTGACTGCATTTATTTTCATTTTTGTCTCATCATCTTCATTAACGCATTGAACTGTCCACTGCTGGACACGGGTCTCCTCTCGGAATGAGAAGGATTAGGCCATAGTCCACCACGCTGACCATGTACGGGTAAATAGACTTCACACACCTTAGAATTAATTTTTTCTATGATGTGCAGGTTTCCTCACGATGTTTTTCTTAACCGTTACAGGAAGTGATATTTAATATTGAGAAGTTGAATAGAATAGTAATGTTGAAAAGAAAGAGATTCGCGCCAGGATTTGAACCCAGAACTCCCAGTGTGAGAGCGGAATTCGTAACCACTAGGCTAACACTGCGATTTCATTCATGTCTAATATTTATTAAAACAAGGAAATATTTCGTGCATTGAATTTAATATCTTTATAAAACTAGTATCGTTCTCCCGAATTTCAGAGTTTAGATTATAAAAGAAAATTAGGATGAAAGAAAAATGCTTTTCCCGTGAATAGCTTCAGAAAGTGAGTTGGCCAGCAAGTAATTTCCCGTTTTACAATACGTTGCCAATTGCATTCGAATAAAGACGATGTTTCGCAAACATCTTATTCAGTTCGAAACTTGCAGAAACGATTTAAAGTTATCGTCAGCGGCACAAATCCTGGGGAAAATATTGCAGGAACTGATAGTAGCGCTCGCTGTAACTTTAAACTTGCTATTTTAAGCATTTCTGTGAGATGTTGAATAATAATATCAACTCCTCAATTTTTTTAATGCTTTGACGGTCACATAGCATTGTGCTGTGTAATATGGACATTAGTAACTTTAATATTTAAAGATGCTCAAAAGTGTACCAACAAAAAGTGATTTGCAACTATTTGCGATAAAAAAAAATGATTTGCAATTAATGAAGTTTTATAAAAATTCTTAAAGAAGTATAAATAAATATTTGATTTTCTTTACGCAACAAATGAAACAGCTTAGTTGTCGTTGAAGGGAAACGTATAAAATTTCATTATATATGTATATTCAGTGATGAATAATTTAGGCGCAGAAACAATTCAGTACGAAGGAAAATCGGTTACTCTATAAACATACAAAGAAAAGCCGGATAGAAACCTGAATACGAGTTTACTTTGGCTCGGATTCGAACAGACGGCGAGGCTTAGCGACAGTAGGGAACCGAGGTTTATTTTTCTGAGCCGTTCGACACAGATCTGTTGCTACGATGTATCTTTTATTAGTATACATTTAAATTTAACTACCATTATTGTAAGAGAAGCTTCATAAGTTAAAAATGCGATTAGATTTTTCTAACAATATTTTGGGTCTCATCAGTACCTACGAGTACGTTTGAAGAAAAACAACTAATGGAGGGGCAAGCTATTTATAAACATGTTTGTTACACTACATTTAATAAACATATTTGTTTCCTTTCTGATAAAATTATAGACGTATGGAAGATGTCTATTTACTCGTAATAACTACGCTAGCATAACCGTATCCACTTAGCCTACTAGGCCAATAGTTAGTGACCCTGATC
>DVPR01001590.1:0-10654 GCA_018239345.1 Oxynetra stangelandi | reverse complement strand
CGGAAGCTCTTGACTCCCCCATCTTCTAGAGCCCGACCTATTTGGTCGAGATAGGAGAGCCTTGGCCTCCCTCGACATATGTATATATGTATATTATAATAATCATATCTTGTGACAAATACACACACAGCCATCTGATCCCAAAGTAGGTACTGAAGTTCCTGTGTTATGGGAACCAGACACAGAACAAATATTTGTGCTCATCAAACAAATATTTGTGCTGGGTGGGGATCGAACCCACAACCCCCAGTTCAGCGGTCAGGTATATATATATATATATACCTAAGGTATTTTGCTTACCTGAAGTTCCTCACATCGGACCCGGAGACTAGTGACCTCTGTCCGAAGTTTTACTTCCTCGTCCATTCGTCGCTCCACCTCCTTCTCTAGCAGAATTCGAGAAGCAGAGGCTTTTTCGCGTTCTGCTGCGCTCTCCATCGCCGCTGCGCGTGACGCCTCAACATGCCGCGCCTCCAGCTGCCTCAGACTTGCCTTCAGTTCGGCTTCGATGCGAGCATGGTTCTCATCCACATCTTGTGCGAGCAGTCGTGCACGACGATTAGCTTCAGCAAGATCAGTACGCAGTTTATCACGTTCAGCGACGGCGACATCCAGGCGTCGCCGTGAGTAATCGAAGCGAAGACGGGCGACAGCATGCGCGGCAAGCAACAAAAGCACTCGGGCATCTGGTGGTTCATCCGGGGATGTGGGGAGCGCTTGCAGCTCGTCGTCTAAGGCGCGCTCAAGGTCGGGCGGACGGAGGGCAGCAGCCGAGAAGCCTAATTCAAGCAGCAGTCGTCGTGGTCGCTGCACACCTACTCTCTCCCATGCCTCAATTACAAACTGGCTTGGGATAACGTCGACAACATTTTCGACAATTCCTTCAGTTGAAACTACGCCATCCAGCGAAGCGGCAACGGAGGAAGTCAACGATGTATTGAGACGATCGAAAAATTCACCCACTGTGATCTCATCCAAAGAGGATTCATCAAAGATTCGCTCGACGATTCGACGCTCTATGCCATGCATGCGAAGGTTGCGACACAAAGCTAAAGCCCGCTCACGGTCGACGCGGCGATCGTGGTCAAGGTCTGCCGAATCCTCTTCATCGCTAAAGGAGCCTCCCTCACGATTCTCCATCGCTGATGCACTACGTTTACACCTCATTCGTTGCCTGGCTCTTTCGCTGTCAAGACGGGAATCGGACGCGACACGGTGTCGGGGAGATTCGTTTGAAGTAGTTTGATGCGGTCGCGAACGTCTTCCGTACTTTTTAGAGCCGAAAACAAACTTGGGCGCGACCTCCCGACCGGAGGAGTCCTCGTCACTATGAGATAGAGCACTGGACGCAGCGGTGGCGGCAGAGTCAGCGGTGACGGGTGGCACGGGGGGCTCACCGCCGCCGAGCACCGAGAGAAGTCCGTTACGGAATTGAGTGAAGGTGATGCGGTCGGTGCGCCGCTCGAATAGCGTGTCAACAAGCGCTGCGCCGCGATCCTCGAGCTGCAACGCATCACACAGCTCTAGTACCGCGGATCTGTTAAGAGCTTCCTCGTTATCTACGTCGAAGGTCTTAAACACACTGTACAGCTGTTTTTCGTAGTGATTCATGGACCCACCGTCCATATCTGCGGTCCGTAATCTATAGGAAGCCAACATTTAATGCGAAAAGAGTGGGATGTTTGCGTGCAATCACATATTGCAACTTCATAATTATTTAGAAGTAACTTTTAATTATAAGTTTCGTTCGTCACATCTCTTAATGTCGTAAATTTCTGTTCTGACAAAGTCAGTAAGACGTACTGTCATGTCAATAATGTCAATATAAACAAAGGGAATAATTTGAAGTGTTAAATGATTTCTTATTTTTTATAAGAAATTACTGCGTTATACTTAATAATTCAAAATAAGCACTACGTTTTAATTCTGTGCGCAGGTAATCAAAAATAAGTTACCTATGTAAAGTTTTGCCGAAATGTGAATAGCCTACTTTGCAAAAAAAATTTATCTGATAGAAAACGTTTCCACTTACGTAATAGTTGGTAATACATATTATTATATTATATTGAAATTATTTAATAATGGGCAATAAAAGAGAATATTTCGTATCTGATATTCATTTAAAATATTAGTCACATGTATCTGTAATAATAAATAAATGAACATAATATAAATTGCTCTTACAATATTGTAATCATAGTATATGGTATCAGCAGTTGTAGAACTGTTGGCTTTGTGATTGGAACGTTGAAACGTTATACGTAGTAAAAATGATTATTTATAATTATATAGTTATAGACGTCATCTTTAATTAACTGTGCTACATGTTAGAATAAGTATTGCAGTAAGGTCAATCTCTTAAAAGAGTAAGTGTAGTACAATAGTTGATTTATTCATTTGTCTAATATATCCAGAATGTAGCAAGGTTGCTTTGTTTATTGCCAGATAAAGCACAAAAAGAAACAGAAGTGTACTATCATCATGAAGTTAGAATTATTTAAAATCAAGAAATTATTAAATATTTCGGAGGCTAAGTTCTATAAAAGACCATTGGAATTGACTAAAAAGCGTATTGTGTGTGTCAGTTTAATATGTTTTTTTCATTTAATGTTACTAATTTGTTGTTTACTTGTATTGGTGTCTCAAAGAAGGCTACTGATGGCTTGGCTACAGGATTACCACTTGGCGGGCTCACAGAATGACGACAGAGTGGTCTCCTGTTACTACAATATTCCAGCACAGCAAGAGGTGCACCAACTGTTACCTAGAAACATTCATCCCCATCTTTGCACTCATATCAATATTGCCTTTGCAACAATTAAACAAAAGGAGATATACCTTGACGACTACCAGTGTAAAAGTATAGCAGATGTTGTTCTTCTAAAAAAAGAAAATCCAAAATTGAAGATCATACTCTCTATAGGGGGAGCAAGTAATGACATTGGCTTTCCTGTCATGGTGGCAGACCATGCATCCAGAAAAGTTTTTATTAAGTCTATTAAATCCATCTTACAAAATCACTCTCTAGATGGCATTGATTTGGATTGGGAGTATCCAGCTGTCCACAACTATGAATCTAACTTTAGAAAACGTGAGCGGCAACACTTTTCTCAGCTGCTTAGAGAAATCAGAATGGAGTTCATTCGAGAGAAAAGAAACTATTTGCTGACAGTTGCTATAGCTGCTCCTGAGATTATAGCTGATGCAGCTTATGATGTTGACCAAATAAACTTATATGTGGACTATGCCAACATCATGACATATGATTACCACTCCTTTTCTAAAACTACTCCCTTTACTGGTCTGAACTCACCGCTGTACGCTAGGCGGGCAGAGCAGCTCTACATGGCTACTATCAATATAAATTATACTGTGCATATGTATATTAATAAAGGACTGGATAAAAACAAAATTGTAGTAGGCATACCAACATATGGACATTCCTTCGACTTGGTTAATGCTGATAATACTGATGTGGGTAGTCCTGCTCTGGGATATGGGCATCTTGGACAGTTAGGATATGTAAATTATCCTGATATTTGTCAATTTATGAATACTTTTCATATTGACATCAAAGTACATTTTGATGCTGATGCGAGGGTCCCCTTTCTATATAGAGACCATGAGTGGGCCTCTTTTGACAATCCACAAAGCGTTATGGACAAAGCTAAATACATAGTGGAAAATAATTTGCGAGGTGCCATGATTTACTCTTTAAATGCAGATGATTATGATGGGCTTTGTGAACCTCTGTCAGGTAGTAAAAAATTCCCCTTGGTGGTGTCCATTAAGAATGTGCTGAATGGAATTGTTAGATAGAACTGAAGTACGTCCCACACAACCCAATTAGTAATAGATTCCATAATGCTAAGTATTGCAAGGTTTTTAATTACCTTTTTCTTCCTGGTCACATATGTGATTTTATACATGATACAAGATTTCATGATCGTCGTGGAGACCGTGACACAGCGAGTGGAGGTGGCGACGGCGGCGCCCACGCCGGCGGCCGGACGGAGCGGGCGGCGCGGCGCTCCGCGCGCTGCGACTGCGGCCGCGGCGCTGCCCGGTGCTCAGCCGCGTAGAACCACACGCGCCGTCTTCATTACTTTGCCTTATTAACTTTTACAGTTGGAAAAAAAATGAACAATTTCGCTCTGCCGCTTGCCGTCGAGTTTCCACTCGACCGACCGCTTCGTGCGCTAATGTCGGTCGCCACTCGAACGCAATTCTAATTAGCTAAACCGATTACAAACATTAAGACAGTTATTCCTAAAGGAGGGTGGTGGTACACATAGACCGCAATGGACTCGATAACTTAATGCACTCGGGCTGTATAATGGAATACACCTGTAACTGTTATCTTGTGCGAAGTTTATTATAATTATTATATTGATATTAGAATTTGTACGGTGGGATGGTTGTAGTGATGTACCAAGGTGAAATGTTGTGTACCTAGTATTGGCTGTGAATTTAAGTATTTGTTAGCTTTTCGACAATTGTAAAACTTGTATCGGTAAGAGTAATGTTGACATTATTGCGCCGGCGGGACGTCGGCGAAGAACACGTTTCCACTCTCGCTGTCGCCCACCGACTGCGTAGACCAAAGTTACCTTATGTTTTGTCTTTTTTTGTTTACTATTTGCATTGTTCTGTTGTTTGTTATTTAGATTATTCAATTTATTTAGTAAAATAGATTATTAACATTTCTATGTAACCATAATGTATTGTATTTTGATTAACATAGATTTTTGGTTTAATTATTAATTAATCTTCCATGCTTTATATGTAAACATAACAGAGCGGTCGTAGTTCAGTAAGTCGAGGACTACGGTAGCTCGATCTCGATTTTTCAAAGTGATAACAATTAATTGCGTGAGGCCCTTGTTTACTCACGTGTCTTTACAATTTCCACATAAAATTAAAACCAAGCGAGGCAGTAAACTATTGTATATGTATAGTCCCTAGTGATATACCGTTTATACTTTATAAGGTAATGATTATTATGCATGATCATTTGATTTACATATTAAGAAGTCAGTTGTTGGCATTGAATTCCATATATTGAATGCGAAAGTATAGTAGGCGGCCGTATTGCGGCGATTTTTTGTTATTGAAGAACGATGCTCGTATTTATTTCCTATAAAATTTATAAATTACTAGTTATCTATTTATTACATAACCTTCACAAATAACACTTCATGATGTTTTACTCAAGTATTTTTATGGAGCATTGTAGTTGTGTGCTATGCAGCACGTGGGCAGCGGTCCGCCCGCCGCGCCAGGCCGCTATTTGTGCACTACATCCACATCCAATAGAGTGTCTGCTATTTTATTTTAGAGCTCTAATTGCGACTACGACTAAAATCCGTACCGAGTATTGAATTTTATAACTGAATACAAACATTTATACTAAAATGATAAGTGCAATAAAAGATGGGTTTAAAAATAGGAAGCTCTTTAATATGGCACTACCTTACAGTACCTATATCTATGCAAGACGACAACTACGCTTCATTGAAGGCATCACCACTTGAGTGTTATTAACGATTCAGGATGGATTCCAGAGACAACATCTTTTGAAAACATTCATTTTCTCTTCTCTGGAGTACTGAATATATATGCCATTACATATTTTTGTTTTCGTGCTTGGTGGCATTTTCTACGGTGCTCTTCTTGCTTCAATTAAGTTATGGCTGAGTTTCAGTCTTCTAACACGATTGTATGTACCTACAATGTTGTCAAGCAATATTCTCGACTTGTAATTTCTCTTGTTTATGATTATAACTTTCGACTCTAGTTTTGTATATAGGTATTGGATTGTTATTGATTTAACATTTTCATTCACATTTTACAAACAATTATTTTTTATTGCAACATGTTCATAGTTAGTAGGATAATACTCTTACAGCTGAATTATAGAACCCTGAACCAAGATAAAGCACCATACACAAATAACTATACAGCAGAAGTGAAAATACATAGCCATCTACAATACGTACTTAACTAAATAGGAAATAGACAAACTTTTATGGCAAATATTTCAACCATCAATAAATGTGTTTATAGTTCTAAAAACTATGTGTTTGAAATTACGATATCGTAATTTATGTAAAATATTAATTAAAATGGCAATAAAATTAGGAGTAATACACTTTATCTTTGAGAAATAACAATTTGGACAAGAGACCTAAAAGGTTTGATTCATACAAAAAATATTGTTACTTGAAGACACATGAAATAACAAGTATAAACCAAAAAAAAAATATCTATATGCTAGCAATCGTAATTAAAATTATATGTATATATGTGTGTATATATATATATATATACACATATATATATATATATATATATATATATATATATACTTTTTATTTCTATACATATATATATATATATATACTGCTTACAATATAGCAGAGAGCAGTAATCCAATTTATGAGTATTTTCAAATAAATGCAAAACCAGTAACATTGCTAGTATCTACTAGCTAAAATATTTTGACAATACTTATTGAAGTATATCTGTTACAACTTCATCTATTTACCTATTACAACCAAACTTTGAGACTAATTTTTGTAACAAGAAACCAATATGGTTTTAAATCTAGGAATGTCTGGTACAGTCACTTAATTGTGATCACACTTGCAAGGGCCTGACCCACACAGAGTAACGATCCAGGTGAGCCAGTACCACCTCTCTCCTTCAAACTTATTCTAAGTACTTAGTACACCTAACATTGTAGATTCCACACAAAATGTAAATTCATTGTATCACAAACTATAGGTATATATACTCTATACTTCTCTATATGCATATATAATATGTATAATAGTTGAGTATCTAAATATTAGGATATGGCAACTTAACATCAACTTATTGTCTAGTGGAATATTCTATAACTAGTGCCACATTGGCTCAGTGCTCCTGCACTGCTGTGTGCTCAACGTTACAATACAGCAGCAATTAAAGCCAATCACTACTAAACAGTACTCAATTATGCTTTGTTTTATGAAGTGATTGTTACATAAACTACATACAACAATTATGCCATGATAGCATATACCTTTATGTTAGTCACAACTTACTGAAAAAACCAGCTGGCATTATTTAGATTCAGTTAAAATATGAAAACAGTGGTTCTAATTAACATGTTGGACAATGACTTTGACAGTCCGGAGACATAAAAATCTAATTACCTCCAAGAGTAATTGTAATTTGTTTATGAAGCTTCTATTGACATTTTTAAATGGCACCAACCTAAACATGTAATTGTTTAAATTACAACATTTGTTTCTAAATTACTGTAGGACGGTTCTCTTAATATGATGTACCTCTGCATCACATTTAAAAAGCAGCAACCCTATATTTTGATATGTAAAGGCTACACCTAGTAATTTTGGAAGGAAATAAATTCAACATAGATCTTTTTATGTAAATTTAGATTTGATGGGCACCTCAATATGGATAGTTAAATGCTATGAGCCAATGAAAAGATTACTGTAACCTGTCAGAACGTAACAATACTGCTACGTTGGCGCTACGTCTGTAGCCAGTGGAACATAAGGCTGTGCACTGTTGGGTAGTCCAGCTCCGCATTAGGTGAGCTTAAGAACTCCTTAAGGTTTAAGGCCACGTTTCCCGAAAGCGCTGCCTCCTTCAACTCGGCGGCCGAATGAGCAGAGTTGTCATCGGAAGCGCAGTCTGAAGAGGCGGGCTCCCGCCACTTATCGTCATAAGTGAGATCGCAGAGTGTCGGCAGCTCATCTGCATCGCTCAAATCTTCGTCGACGGACACCCCACGGCTCTTGTTGCGCGCCGTATCGCTCTCAGCGCTATCTCTGCCACCACTCTCATGTTGTCGTCGAGCATTCTTCAACGCGCGATATCGCCTAGACCTTTCACGCTGTAATCTTCTCTTGCGTTCGTCCGCGCGCTCCAGCTCTTCAGGGGTCTTTTTAGTCGAATTTTTACCAAAGAAGTATCTCATGAAAGATTCGTCGCAGTTCCGTTTGGATAGGTAGCTCGCCATTAGCTTGTAATAATATTGATTATCCATTCCAGCAAATGTTGATATACTTACAATTTACTTTCTTTAAACTAAATACACAAAATCTACGGATATAGGCTGGAAATTGTGAAATAAAAATATTGAGACCACGACTGTCGCTCACGTGACGTCATTGACATTTCTTGATTGTTGTGCCATGCGTTTCGATAATCCTTAAGAAAAGCTTTTGTCATGAATAGTTCTAAAGTAGATATTGAATATATATATATATATATATATATACAGATATATATACATATATATAAACATATGTTCGTAATATAGTTTAATTGTTTATAATTTTACTGTATTAAAACTGAGCCGGCCGTTGCCGATGTCATTATACAATTTATAAATGTAAATGTTGCCATGATTTTCGATATTAAAACAGTACGAAGTACACTAGACATAATTTTTTAAAAATGCCGATAAAAAATTGAATCGTTAGGGTTTTATGAACCTTGAAATATCTAGTAAAAAAATTGTTTATTGATTTGCTTCATAGATATTTTGTCATATACAGTAGAGCGTCGATTATCCGAAATAATTATTCGGAAAACCGGTTTTTTCGGATAATCGAACTGTATTGATAGAGCCATACATATTACTCGTTCTGAATCACTCACTGTTCTGTTGTCGCTGTGCATATGAAGTGTGGAGAATTTCAGAGTCTGGCAGTGACCTGCCAAAATGTTTAATATTCCTATCATCTTCTTATGGTATTTATATCTTCCGGGCGATGTTACAAGATGTTATTTAAAATATGAGAAAAAGTAGGTTAAAATGGCAAACATGTCGATGTAGAATTCGTCGAATGCTAACTAAATAATAATAATAAATAAATGGTAACAAATTGTAATATATTTTAATTTCCGATTTATTAAACGAGTTTAAAATACGGGTATTTCCGTTCTCTTGACAGCGGACAGCCCGTCGTCCCACGTCAGCATGGCATTGAAGGACAGGTAGAGCGCTATGGCCGACAGCATGTGCCACAGGTCATGGGAGTCGTAGAACTGCAGTACCTGCGCGCACACCGCAATACCGTCATATTTAGCAGCAGCTCGTCGGGAGTTCAGGCTCGAGGGCCGCGGGGGGGACTTGTACCTTGCACTCGTGATTACGGTGACGCGACAGAGCGGCAGTAGTGGACCAGTCGGAGGAGCCCGACAAGAAGAAGTATAGCGCCGGCGCCCATGTGGCCGCCGCGCCCGCCAGCATGGCCCACGCATACCACCGCAGCCGCTCGCCGTGCACTAACTTCAGCACCAGGTAGAATACCATATACAGCAGCGCGTTGCCCAGTAGTACCTGCAGCAGATGTCCCGCGAAGTCGCTCGTCTGCGTCACGAGCCTGCGATAAAACGCGACAATCACGATAGGCCGGCATCTCACGAATAACTGAATAATATGCACGCATGAGCGAGGTGCCGCTCGGATAATGTTTTGTCATTTTAAAATTGGCCGTCTCCGTGAAAAACGTAGCGGTCTGACAATCTGAAGGATCACAGAAGTGAGAAGGAGAGGTACGAAATGAAAGCAAGATGGCGACCCATAGATGGCGAAGCACCAGTTGACCGCGTTGCCGATGAGCAGCAGCACGAGACGCGTGGTGTAGAGCGGCCGCAGCCCCTTCCGCAGCTCGCGCGCCGCGGCCGTCACGCTCTGCTTCTCTGCAACACGCACCGCGAGCGCTTATAGGCGTCTCTGATCAATTCCGTCCTACCGTCTACCGTACCCAAGCTTGAAGCCGATGTACCCAGCCTTTTTGATATTTGACCGTATTGTATATACCTGGTAATGAAATAAATTATTTGAATTTCGGCCAGGAAAGCTATTAAGTAGTACTGACTGACTCACTAACATATATTTATGTTAACATTAATTAATTTTAATATGCATTTAGATGCAATCATATCTTAATATACATAGATTACGCGTCACGTTGTTTGTCAGCGATGGACTCCTAAGTTACGTAATCTATGCACACCGTGCGCAGTTTGATCCAACTTTAAAGATAGCATATCTTACATCTCAATTATAGTCGCAATGCTATTTTATTGCACATTATTTGTTTATCATTTGACACACTTAGCTGTTTGCTCCAAACGATGCTAGCAGATGGCGATATCTGTCGATTGGTTTGACTAAGTATTCAATAGATGGCGTTATGTTAAAAGTACCAACGATTTAAATAAGCTACAATTTAATAGCATAACCACCACGTGTTGCTGAGGCTAAAGTATATATAAATAGTTTATTTTGTAGTAAACACAATACAGTGAAATTCAATTGTTCTTATTTTTTCAATTTTCTGTGTTAGCATAGGCGGCCACGTGATATTTAGACTGAAGTGTAAATGAAATTCTTATAATAGTGAAGAAAATTCACTGAAATTGTTCCTACTTTTTAATTTTATATAAAATATATACATTTTTATATTTTTTATATTCAAGCAGGATAACGACCATTGTGGGAGGCATAGAGGGGTTTCAAAGCTAGAAGGGGATGCACGGATCAAGTTTTTTCCCTTCGCAATATCGTGCAGAAGCACTTGACAGTGGGCCAAAAGGTTTTCTGCGGTTTTGTGGATTTGAAGAAAGC
>DVPR01001589.1:0-10656 GCA_018239345.1 Oxynetra stangelandi | reverse complement strand
AACCTGACGTGCTTCGTCTACATTCATCAGTCTCTTCATACATACACGCCGGTTTCGGTGGCTCTTGACTAATAGAATATTCTAGTAAAGTTTAAAGTCTGCAATCTTATTGCCTTACAGCATAATAGTTAGTAACAATCAATCATAAAATAGAAACAGCATACATACGTAGCACAATTGCAATGCTATCCTATAATATACACTACCAACAAAATTCTAATACGAAACCTTATACAATCGAATCGACCTGAAAACCAAGCGTTGCGTTAACTTCAACATTTTAAGCATATTCCACGGTGCATATTATTACGGCTGAATGCATACATTCTACTAATAGCAGGCAGTGCGCTGTATAACGAAGTGAATAGATTTGTGCTGTACGTACAGGTCAGGGGTGAAGGAACCCTCGCGTGATCGGACCGCGCGTCGACGCGAACTGCATTGCTCATGATATACGAAGAAAATTTAATAATTGAGTAATAAAAATATGATATACATAGAAATTTATGTATTTATCTTTTCCATCGTTTACTTTAAATTAACAATCTTATGTTTAATAAATTGAATTATTTCACATTTGAAGAATGATAGTTTAAAGAAAATTGCTACCAATATTTAATGCCAATCAACG
This sequence comes from Oxynetra stangelandi, assembly GCA_018239345.1. Taxonomy (NCBI): domain Eukaryota; kingdom Metazoa; phylum Arthropoda; class Insecta; order Lepidoptera; family Hesperiidae; genus Oxynetra; species Oxynetra stangelandi. The sequence goes on along the minus strand of DVPR01001589.1, from coordinate 10,025 downwards.
CAGCATGGAGTATTCGATGTAACGATATTTGGTTTTTCCTAACACGTAATAGCAAGTCTCAATGTTCCTACATATTATTTTGGAAGAGACTGCATGTAATCTTGTAATATTACGAAATTCATTTACCTTCTACACCATGTGAACACATTGCAACGCTACCCACGAACATTGTGAATTTTCACTTTATAGATAGATATGTAATGAAGTAATATTGAGTATAATAAAGCGACTAGTATACATTTATACTGCATATATAAATTCTCAGTGCTTTTACTAGTTATATTTCATAATAACTTTTTTCGATAATACGTCTAAAAATATTAAAGTCTGTATTGTAATATCTCAAATTTTAACGAACCTTTCTTCAGCATATCTTTTCGGCGTATCGACTGAATAATATCTAACAATACAACGCATACTATACAGCTTACAGGTGCAGTAGCATCTTCCGCTTTTATTCCTAGTGTATAGTTCTAGGTAACTACAAGGAATATCTAAAAATCAATTTATTTTAATGTGTTTGTGGTAAGGTTTATTGTCAAAAAACAAAGAGAGCAGTAACTTCCGCAAAGTGTATAAACATATTTATGGCCGGGTCAAAGGTGAAGGAACTATCGCGTGATCGGTTTGTTTTAACGCCAACTGCACCGACCTAGATGTGTGAATTGAAATCAAAAACTTCATTATTTTGCGATTATTTACACTCAATATATCGATAAAACTATATTTCTGCTAAACTATGATGTCATATTGAAATTAAATCTTATTTGATATTCTATATAAATGGAAACAGTGTATGGATAGCACCAAGTATTAGATAAGTATATTATACGCCCATAAAATACGGCAACTTTCAGGTATTTTCATGAGAACATTTAATACAACGCGGCGATCTCTGACGCGTCTATTGCCACGATAGCTTTCTGTTTTATAGGTTTGAATCACGACAGTGAATTTAAACTTTTTATCCCTTAAAGTTGGGACATAAAACATGAATACCTACTGTTTCAGAAGCCAAATGAGCACGTTGGCGGCAACGTGAAAAGTTAAATTGCATGTATACTTTTTTATATGTTCCATAATATGGAGTAGAAAAAGAATTCAAATCCTAAATGCATATATTATAACAAAAATTATCACATCGCATGCTTTAAACCTCGGGTCAGTACAAATGTATTTCTATAATAATCTTTAATAGTTTAAACTAGGTCTTACAAATGTAACTGTAAATGTTAACTCCGAAAAAAACCCCGATGCCACCGTTAACAGCTTTCGTACATCGCCAAGACGGCATATGTCAGGGGGTTAAATTTATAGACAACGGACTTCCCTAAGATAGTGACGTTTTACCGCAAACTAATTTACAGGCTTAAGTAGGTACACCTTGCTTCTTGTGATGATTTAATTGTTAATATATATGCTAAAAACATAGCTTATCTAAACACCCATTTCATTGTCTACAGCGGTTTTTCCATTATCGTTGCGTTAAAGGTCAAGGTAAAACATAATGTGAAATTTTCATTGAGCTATAATAAACATAATAACACATTACATTTACATTTAAACATAACATTTTAACAATTTTCTAATTACATTCTACATTTTCACTTAGAAGTCGAAATAAGATTATGACTTTTATATCAATTTATTTATTTGCGAGGAAAATAAGAGTTAACACATTATATTTGTATAAATAATTATTTACAGCCAAATGTGATTCGATTAATAGAATTTTGTTTCGGGGAAAAAATTTAAACCTGTTTCTTTATATAAGAAGAATAAATGCATGTTTCGACTTTTAATTGAAAAGAATAAATTATTGCTTAGTTTAATATTTGATTACAACGATTCTTCAATGATGGGGGACTCAAGAGCCTCCGAAACCGGCGTGTATGCATAAAGAGACTGATGAATGTAGACGAAGCACGTCAGGTTTGCAAAGACAGAGATGTATGGCACTCCGTGCTATCTGCCTGCCCCGCTAGGAACCTGGCGTGGCGGTTATTTATTTATTGATTTTTACGTTTCTTTAAATCTTGGTTGATACTCGATTGATATTTAATATCTAGGTAGTGCGTATTATTTCAAAGATGGCAATAGAGACCATTATGTAAAGCATCACTGCCTTGTTCATTGCGTCACGGAGATATTTATTACGATCCGATCCGAGCAAAATTCAAGTCTCGCGGTGACGCAACTTGAGTTACCATGACATTGATGACATAACGGAATTACACGATTGCTAATTCTAGACGTTCTTGTTGTGACTGGAGTATAGCTTAAATATAAACCACCTTTAATTATCTACTCATAATCAAGCCTTAACATTATCAATATTGTATCATTTATGTTGCGAATTCAAATTACAATTTTTTATTATTCATTCAAAGTCAAATCGGTTTGTAATAAAAATAAATTTGCATGAGATCTTAGATCTTTTTTACATTCTAATTACACAATATTTTCTAGACAGAATAATATTCAAAAATATTCCGAATATTATATTTATTTCAATTGGAATAACGTGGAGCAAAACGATATTCAAAATACCGTTTTCTTCAGTTCTCTGGTTCTGTATTTAAGCGCGTCTAAACAGACAGTCAATAAAAGAAGTATTTACAGACACCTCCCACCGCGTACTAATAATTGAATACTCTCAGCTGTGAAGTTAAAGAATAATATCACAGAAATGCTGATTCGAAACGACAATCTATGTAATTTTGGGAATTGATTTTGAACATTCACTAGAAAACGTACAATAAATAACTGAAAACTTGAATGAAATGAATAAATAAGAATCCCATGTCCGCCAGTAACAAATTTGACCAATTGTTATGATTGTTAAAAAGTAGTGGATATAAAAATTTTAACGTCTTCATTATTTCCGAGGGTCATCATTGCATAAGAGTGTACTCCGAAAGTTTGGGCGGCTTGATGCTGATATTTTTCTGTTTTTTGCTTTACAGCTTTTGGGGTCAAAACTCTTGGCTCTCGGGACTTTAACGTTTATTTTTTATTCCAATACTTACTATTTTTTCTGTACATTTAAAATATTTAGGAAAAGCTTTATACATAATATATGAAATATTATTTATATAATAGAAATAGATTAAGGCTCCGTATCGCAATTTATAGTTGTTACTTCATTACGTATTTTGTGAAACATCCTGTTATAATGCAATAAAAATATTAAGTTTTGCTGATCTGACATTTAATACGGGGTCCTCGATATTGTTTCTGTTCATTCTTTTCTTTAATGTTCTGTCAGAATAGGAATATTTAAGACTATCATGCAAAGTCCGAGTTGGTAAATATTATACGACTCAGAGAACATTGCAAATAATATTATAGATTGCAAGTTTCTTTGCGATGTGTTTTACTGTTATAAAAATTAATGTGCACCTTAAAATCGCCAAAGACTTCATAACACAAGAGTTGGTTACTAGCGATTCTAACTCTAGATCCCTGAAGTGCCTGATACTTTAAAAAGGCATTACCGAACATGAATCTAATAGGTAAGTACATCATAATAACAATAATAATTGAGCTTTGATGAATATGTCTATTTATAATTTTAATAATGCAAAACAACTAAATATTCTGCAAACAGTTGACTGAGCCAGACACTGTAATATACCTATTATAATGGGAATAATTTAGTTGACAAACAGGCTTGTTCAATTCTCCATCCATAACTCAGATAGTCTGTCATTTCTAACTAACAAAACTAGAATTCCATCACAATGTCCAGCGGTTGCCATCAAATTTTAAACAATCTAATTTAATTATCTTACAAGCAAACTATGTGTGCGCACTGCACATCTGATGGCTATATAAGTCGTAACACAAACTTGTGATATGCGTTTGAACGTTTAATAAACAGGCTCTCATATTTGCTTTGTATATACCACTGAACTATATATACAATACATTTGTCATACATACAAATATAATATTACGTCAATAAATTTATAAATATTCAAATTGTAATATGCAATTTATTGTTACATGAATGTAACAATTAATATCATAACAAGATAACGAAAAAATACGTCGAATTTATAAGCACGCCATCTTAGTCTGCGACAATATTTGAATGTGCTAAGCATGGTCAACACATACATAAATTCCACATAAAATATACCTAAAAACAGTTTCACCATACGCACATATTTTTACGAGAATACGAACTGAAGCCACATAATACGTAGGCATTATGGCAGTATATAAAACATTCCTCTTTCTCACGACTGAGTTGAACATCGTGTAACAAAAACATATGAACAGATATACTTTGTTTTATTGCACATGTAAATTTAGAATTGTAAAACTTTTATAGTTTATGACATGCTGTATAAACGTATTGCACTCGAATAGCTCATAAATATCCGTGATACTCCAATATCGGAACATCGAGTAAATAGAAATGACATTAAACGCACATGAGGACCGTATATGATTACATAAAAAATAAAACAAGCAAAACTGGTACACAGCCCAGCTGGTATACTTATATTTAGTATTTTTGAATGTAGTATATATTTACTTAATAAAATATACTAAATAGAAGTATACTCAATTCAAAACTACTTCATCGTAATCAATGCCAAAAATATTATTGTTTTCTTCTGAATTCTAGAGTAGTAGGAATGTAGTACCTTTTTCTGCCGTTATGCATTAAAACACCAGAAAATGGCTGCCGTTACATTGTACTTAAACGAAATTGTGACATATAAAAATCTTATGTCTCCAGTGTGTCCTACTATTGCGAGCGATATTTCTAGTTGAGTAGTATCCGGAATGGCCGATGCGTGGCCCGTCAGCGGTAAATTTTCACGATCGCCAGCGGGCCTCTGAGGCGATTTTAAGATGCCGATCCGCTGTCATCCGTTACTATTATATAACAGTCACTAAACCCCGCTGGAGGGCATCGTACAACTCAATAACTTAGGCGGTCTTAGTTATTTCTTCCACGGCATAAATTGAACATCAACTTGTACTGTAGGTTTTGATATAAGTTTTTACTTTATTTAACATAGGACCTGTTAAGGTAGACATTTATTGTGGACTTATATTTGATCAATTGACTAACATCTATTATTGTACACTGGAGTACAGTGTCATTTAAAGAGATATACCAATTAGTGTGATGATAAAAAAAATCCTCAAAAGATCATTTACAAGATTGCTCTTAGGTATTTTTTTGTAAAATGCATAAAAAAGTTATAGAGCAAAATAGGTTTTTTTTTTAAATTTCTATAATTTATAATTTAGGGCAAAAAGTTATACAAACATATTTTTAGACAAAACAATTTGCTACAAATTATGACTACAATTTTTTTGGTACAGGGGTGGCGACCCCCACAAACTTGAGGTTAAGCTTCTATTGAACCCCCACACATTTCCCAAAAATAAAATTGCATCCTCTAAAAAATGCGAAGATCATGTAAAATTCCAATGGGTTATAAGGAATTTCTATACGTTGTATGTTCTGTGCATGTGAGTTTATATGGTTTTAGAGCTAAAATAATGCTCTCGTGCTCGAAAAGTCGCACAGTAAAGAATTAATGAGTATTATTGCTCGCGTTGTTTTACATTGAGATGAACTGGATAGGACGTGCTTCGTTACGACTGCTTGTATTACTTCTACAAAGTCGATGTACGAAACATAACTTACAAATTTCCACGTTCCACTCGTGTTCTGTGATAAAACTTATTCGAATTGAGTTAATTTTAATGCTGCTTTAATACTTCATAACTCGAAGGTGTAGAATAAATTAAGTGATAACAATGTGAATATTAAAAGAACTTTTCGGTAAACTTTTGAAAGTCACTGATTTGTGTTCCGTATTTTTGTGCATGGCAGAGAACTGACGAAATTGTATCCTATTGAAAAATGAATGAAATGCTTCAAATGAATCAACATTGAAAAATCGTGCCTCCGCAGTTATGGATTGATATTGAATTTTGGAGCAAACGTTTACCCGGTGTATACAAATCTCAAAGCAATAATTTCGAGTTTTTTCGAGCTTTTTCAGCACTTTTTGGTTTTGTGAAGCCTAAATCCTGGCACTAACATATACATGCAATACGCTACGTAATTTAAATGTTAATTAATTATTTCTGCAATTAGAAACTAATTCCGAAATTAATGTCCGAGATTAGCCTATTTTAGTGGAAAATATGGAAACACTAAATTCAGATTCAAATTCAAAACGACTTCATCACAATCAATACCAAATATATTATTGTTTTCATCTGAATCCTAGAGTAGGTTTGCAGTACCTTTTTCTGTCGTTATGCAGCTATATTTCTATGTGTGATTCGACTTTAATCCTGTCATAGGGCAGACTAAACGGTGTTCATGATTAAATAATGTCACTGGTCGTTATTGGGAATATCTCAGTCAGATCTCTTAATTTGTATAAAACGAGCTTGTACCTTAGGAGTTGTTATCATAATTAGTAACAAAAAGTTATGTCATTATCTGTGCTTTGAAAGTGAGAGGGCATAGTTAATTTTAATTAAGCAAATAAAGGATAATATTAACAATTTACATACAATATTATAATTACTAAGGCTTCTTACTTGACATTGAAATTCGCTGTAATGAAATTTGCACCCTATTAACGTTACTCCTTGCTCGTTGCTATGAAACGTTGAAAAGAGAAGGTTTCTGTTAAATGTTTGCTATTTCATTCGGTTTAATAACGTAAGGGATGTGATACATGTAAAATGTATAAATCTTGTTAACATTAAATCTTGTTATCTTTGCATTCTACATGTAGCCCTGTAAATTAATTTTCTGTCTGGCTGATTTTTGATAGATTTATAACATGTCTTTTTCGTATGTTCAGGTGATACATTTCAGCAGCTCTACATAAGTATAAAAATTTATGGAAACTATTGTTGTATACGATACATACATGTATATATGTATATGCTTAATGTGTCTTGTCTCCTTACTGATACAAATGAAACACAATAATGAAAATACAAGCTTTAGCGCTAATAATATATCTCAGTGCTTAATCACCTTTTAACATTAATAAGAATAAATAATAAAGCCATATTATTTGGCAATACGTACTGCCAACACGAGGTACTTAGAAATATCTAGGCTCGGATTTTGACAATAATGTTTATTGGTACACACTACACTTCTTCCTTTCTTGTTTATTTAATTTTTTATATCAACCAAAGTGTGTCTAAATTTACTCTACGACTGTTATTCAATCTTAATGGTACTTAATCTGACCTCTAAAGCACAAGGAGGGAAATTTTCTTGAAATAAACGAGTATTTCGAGACGCAAGTATAACAAAACTGATTTAGAAACGTATTACCTTGAACAAGTCTTGCAACGTTGTTGCCTGCTTTTACCTCAGGACAATATTTGAATAAATTTATGAGAGAGAACGCGAGAACTCGTTTTTAAAAACGTAAACATTTTGTCCCACCCTAACTTTCTTATATTTCCCTACATGTAGACACTGAAAATAAAGAGGGTTGTCCATTGTCGTTGGGATTGTCGACTTTATTTCTTTTTACACTGTCGTCATTATCTATCACAAATATTTTAGGTCGATCAGCTTTTTAAATATACAAAGGCGATGGTTACACCTTTTACTTATTAAGGCGCAACGCACAAACATTCGTCTACATCAATAGATCACCGCCCTTTAACTATGTCCCAGTTTTGTGAAGATACAGTGAGAATAAAAAGTGAACTAACTCAGGTAGGTACGTGAATATTTCATACAAAAAGTGATTGTACCGTGCCGTCCCTCCGGTCGGTCAGGAATGTCGCATAAAATTTCCTGTGAGTTACTCCGTTAATAGTTTATTTCTGACTTCTAAAGCAACGAGTCGGTTATTATTTCATTTTGATAGTACATTTTTGAAGTAAAATATATTATCCCGAAATGTTGTCATAAGACGGATGTCACAAAAGTACAATTAACAGCGTTCTTAAGTATCTCAAGCTACACTAAATATAAATTTTTCTGACTACCCCCATTGTACCGACTTCGTAATTTGAATTTAAATTTAGATTATTTTTATGACAGCCATGAGTTCAATTTGCAAATTTTATTGTAATACTCAAGCGAAATTGACATAAGGTTATTCTTTAAAACATATTTATATGTATCATAGGAATTTAGGGGCGATTTTCTGACCGGCATATCTTACGATTCGTTTGAATTCTAAATCTAAACACAAAATCACTGCACTTTACATTTCATACAAAATAATGTATGCAAAATAAAAATATTTATTTGCTAAACACATTTTTAGGTAGGTATAGATAATTTTAGTACCGAATAATCGTAAAACTTAAAATCATTACTATAATAGTTATGGCCGTTCCTATACATAATGTTAATTCTCACCTAAAAGTATTTTAATATTCTCTAAAAAATTTACTGTATACAACCTATATTATTTTCACTGTCTATTTTAAATATAATTGAATCGCAGACTTTGTCACAGAATACAAGTAAAGACGCTTGCGGCTTTCCCTCAGACGTTTTGTATCTTATCTGAAGGTTGTCATCCCTTTGAACGTTTCAAGCATCCGTTTCCAAGAAGGGTTAGCCCGTCAATTGATTAGATATAATTATTAATGGGTTGAAAATTGTAATATAACTTTGAAATATTTAAGTTTGGACCACAAATGTTGTTATGAAGTGGTCAATTGAATAACCTAATAGTATGTATGGTTTGTAATTAACAAATGAATAGTTGTTTATAGGAACATAAGTTTAATGAAATCTACCAAACCAATTCCAAAGTGAATTAGTATGGTAGAATATTGTCCTAATCTTCTCATTTTGCATGGAGACCCTGGCCAACAGCGGTACGATAAGTGTTGATGAGATAACATACTTGAATAAAGTGCCCAAAATGATGATGAATGAAGCAAGAATACTGTTACTCGTGAGTAGTGCATTGATCGTTATGGAGCTGTTACGTCAGACCTAACCAAGCTAAAGCTTAACGATGTCCCAGCTTTTACCCTACAGCAGAAGCATAAAAATACTCTCACTATATATCAGAATTTCAGGTGGCGCTTCTCCGAGGATATACTCGTATTCCTCTGCTCTTATAAAGCGAAGCCGCCGAAGCGTGTTGACCGACTTTCAACGCCTCCCACTTATAACATTCTCCTTACAACCAAATATCATGGGCGGGCATGAAGTATCATCCACAAATAAAAATTCTCATCGGCTGAAAGCAAGACCCTCTTCATTCTATGGCGAAATGACTAACATGCTATTCTTACAAAAATACATTGATTTTTGACAATTTCAGAATATAAAAAAGCCTATGATATACATCCGTATAGTCAAAAGTAATATAATATACTAAAAGTTAACAATCTACTTAGAAGACATATGTATGTATTTGTATAGAAATATATTGTCTAAACGTTTATCTCAATACTGCATGTAAAAATAATAAATGTAAAAACTTTTTATTTATTTTTTATCAAGCTTTAGCTATAATCTGAGCAGTTTTTTCAATTTTAAAGTGCAAACTTATTTTATTTCTAAACGAAGTCGATCCTTATTTCTGACAATAGAAAATGAAATTTTATTAGTTCCAGGAGAGTTAATAACCAAATGAACCCTTCAACATTGCCCGCATACAACAAATTTCATTATATCTTTACAAACGGATTAAAAGTCAAATACAACCTCCAAAAGCAATATTAAATAATTAAATTCTAAGAAATTACAGACACAGCTTTCGAATATCCTTATTTAAGTCTTTGATCTAATTGATAACATAGTATCCAGGCTTAATGTAACAAATATTATTTTTTGTTAGGACCCACTATATACAGAAATTTGAAGTATGGCGTCGTTTGACTTTTGGTTAATTATTCTGCATCATACGTTTATGGTATCTACGATGCGTCTACGAGAATGGAGGAATGTTAATTTTTTTTTTTTTATATTGTTAAGATGCTGTTGGCCCTAGCGGCCTTTACAGCGTCACCGAGTTTTGTGGCGAGCCCAA
>DVPR01001588.1:0-10657 GCA_018239345.1 Oxynetra stangelandi | reverse complement strand
AGCGTGCTTCATCCTAGGCTGCATCCTACTTTCCATCAGGTGGGATAGCAGTCAAACGCGAGCCTATAGCTAAATAATAATAATAAAAAAAAAAAAAGTATTATTATTTTCGGTTATTAAGACGGCTATTACGCAATCATGATATTGGGTATGGGTTTGATAGTTTGCAACAATTGGCCCACGCGCCTAAGTGAGGAGTGGAAGCTATCTACTTAAAGCCTAAGGCAAGCGTCAGTACGTAGTGGCCGCTTAAAACGTTAACATACAAACACATATGTTCTCCTAAGTAGTCTTTTATACTTAATGTCTTTTTGCAATTCAATCGTAATAAGTTTCTCTTCTCGTTCAACTCAAGATTAAAACGGAAATCCTGCTTTCAACTGTACATCCAGTATATATTTCAATTTAGTAGTGAACAGACATGGCCGTTTTGCGGTTTTATTATTCTAGACGTAGAATATTCCAGTTTTCCAAATGTTAGTATACTCGATATATTTATGTACCCACCTATTCCCAATATCATTTTGAATTATGGAAAAATGTTGATCTCTGTTCTTTCACAGTATTTTCTAATATTTTTAATACAATCGTGCCAACCTCGGCTTCTGTCTTATGATAACCATACATTTAATGATATATGTACATATGTATATAGTAAGATAAATATTTTTCTATATAAGTATGTATATTCAAAAATAATATGCACAAGGCTTTTCCAATATCAACACTGTAATCATTATATTGCAGTTATCGGCACGCAATAAAAACAAAGGAAGAAAGTGAAAACAAGCTGTTATCTAAAGCCATAAAAATAGTTTTTTACTAAAGTAATAGAGATAAAACAACTGACAGTTTACGCTGTAAGAGAAAAAGTAAGATCGATATTATGCCACTATTGTAGTGGTATTGGAAGGAATAGATTGGTTCTTGCCAAAGAATGGAGCGAAGACAAAACATGAAACAAACACGGAGAGAAGATTTGGTTATGTTTCTATTGAAAAATTAAAAAGAACGTTAGTATTATTGCAGTTTAGAATTACAAGGAAAATTGTTTTATCGTTTTTTTTATAAATGCAACAATGTGGTTAGTTCGATGAATATGCTTTATAGTGTATGGTTTCATAGATTTCAAAACAGCTGACGAAACGACAAAGGCAGATCGCGAACTGCCACATATTCAATGGCACAATGGTACGATGGAAATTAAGTGATATCTGATGGAAACGTTTTGTATCGACAAACTGTTATGATTTATAATGGATTGACGGATACCATTTTGTTATTTATACACCGTAAATACTTGAAGACTAATAACGGTCCATTCACAAAATATGTGACCCAAAATTTTTCTCTACCTCGTCAGGTACCCCGTCCCCCTCTGCCTACAACGTCATAGAAGTTATTGTTCAGAATTTAAAACATCAATAACTTTGATATAATAAATTGTATTAAGTAAACAGACGTAATTTAACAAATATTTTAATGTTACTCAAATATATATATATATATATATATATATATATATACATATATAGCGTGCAACACCGTCGACCACATCTTCACTTTACACCAGGTAGGATTGTGGTCAAACGCTGGCCCAGTTTGATGTAAATAAGACGGTCCCACTTCTACGATCCTGTGAGAGATCAGTTACATATGTATATGGGAGGTAGCGGCCAATTGTGACTGCTGCACGCCCGTTAGCAACTACTATCTTCAATATACATATTTTAATATCGCGTGCGTTTTCACATTACCGCGTCAGTGCCTGGCGATGGAAAAACATTTATAAAGTCAGAATCGTCCAATAATGTCTACATATTTTCCATATCGAAATAACTCGCCTTTTGATTCGATCTTGTATTTCTTTTATAAACGATCGCTAAAATTGCTACAGAATTTTCGTCACGTCGTCAAGTTCCCCGCATTTGAATAGACCAAAATGTCTACATTATTATGAGATTCGTATTGATTTTCTATTAATATCACGCGAACGGTAGATTTCGTTCATACGCGTACTTGGCTTTATAATCTACTATTTGTATTTGTAATAAGAAAAATGTATTGTTTAAATGAGTTGCTTCTAGCACAAATATTTGTTCTGTGTCTAGGTTTACTATATGGAGTTCATTCAAGAATGGAAAACAGATCACGGGCTCTGTCTAGTATGAGATCAGATGGCCGTGTATAAAGATATCCTTAGAGATTTATTATTAAATAACAATATAATGTTGTAAATATATAATGTTTTCACCAAACTTTAGTGTGTTTGTAAATTATAATCTTCTTAGAATCTTAACTAGGATTCAGAAGAAAACATTTTTCAAATGTCTCTCCTTGACATTATATAATATTTTCTTTTATCCCTGTAAGAAAGGAACGACAACGGACGCCACGACGATTTACTGCACAGGTGACAGCTTGACAATCGCAAGCGGATATTAGTGTGAGGACCGGAAAATGAGATTTTTACACCGGATATACATATGTACATACATAAATATGTACATACAATAATACTGGATGTACATAAAAATATATCTATTTAAGTATTTATTTCTAAGTATGTATGTAGTATTCGTATATCAGCCGTCTGGTTACCATAACACAGGAACTTCCTAAGTACCTACTTAATTTGTAATCAGACGGCCGTGTGTGGTAATGTCCCAAGATATTATATTACATTATGTCATCATCGATCCTTTTTTATTCTTCTGCTAGTCCACGAGATCTCTTCTTGGAGTGTGAAGAATTAAGATCATAGTCTGCCACGTTGGTCTAATAAGGGTTGGCGGACTACACACGCCTTAGAGAACGTTATGCAGAATTCTAAGGTGTGGAGGTCTGCTCACGATGTTTCCCTTTACCGTTACAGGAATTGATATTTAATGTTTAAAGTAGTGAACCAAGTGAACCTAGTGTGAACCTAAGACCCCGGAGTGGGACGCCTAATTGGAAACCGCTGGGCTATCACTAGTTTTTAGCACGCGTTTATCACTATTTTTGTTAATATTAAAAGCGTCTATATACATATTCTGTCTATGAGTTGATAAACAAAATTTCGTTTCACATTTTGCCATCACAGTGACTCGGCTTTTTGAATAGCGCCCTAAATACGGTACAAACGCTCTATTCATACCAAATGAATAAATCTTTACATTCATCATATATTTATTTATTCAGTTACACTCTTTATACGATTATTTGCGTGAAAAAACACACATGACAATTTTTTAATACTAGGCATACAAAAGTAGGTCTCAGGTGTAGGGAAGCGATTTTTAAATATAAACAGATGAAAGATATAAGATGGAAGAATAAATCTAGATTTAGTAATAGGGGTAGCTATGTTCATGGAAGGGATGTAATTGGTACACTAAGTAATAAATATCTAACATTTATGAATAGATTATAATCTATTACAGAAAAAGAAAAACTTCACCTGTGACAATGACAATTATAATTATATCAAATAATGTTATTATTCAGTGACATGTTTCATCAACGTAATACTGGATGATGCGCTGGTACAAATTAATAATTTTTAGAAATATTATTACGTTACCATGATGTTGTGTTGCAAGTGTTGTGGATGGTGTTGATGGATGGAAAGAATCGGTCAGATATTGGCTGATGGGAGAGTCAAGAGCCTCTGGAACCGACGTTTATGCTTGAAGAGATTCATGAATGTAAACGAAGCTCGCCAGGTTTGTAAGGACAGAAATGTTTGTTTTTTGTTTGTTTGTTTTTTATTTATTTATTAAGTTACCAGTTTTATCTAAATCAACATTTCAATTAATCTATTAATAAAATTCATAACAAAACGTAACAACATAAAGTTACAGTATAATTTTGATTCAGTTTGTAAAATAAACAATACCTGTTCCTCGTAGATATAACTTTAATCCGCTGTTGTTTGCAGCCAAGTTACAAAATTTCCCATCAACTCTGCAAACTTGGCAAACTTGTTACCGTTGCGTTGCGAGACTGCCAAGTTCATTGTTTTTACCCGTATGTTTTTGTTTATTTTCATGAAATCCCAAGCTGTAATGCAATTACTATGGTGTAGAGCGGTGGATATGTGCCAATACTTATGAGATTAAGAGCTTACATTGACTGATGTTTATTTTATGGCATATATTTATTTATTTACTATAAAAATTCGTTATTCATGTAATAGTAGTATATAGTAAGTTACATGAAGGGCGATAAAAAAATTATAAGACTAACTATATATACATACATACATATGTATGTGTTCATCACACAAATATTTGCCGCGAGTGGGAATCCAACCCACAGCCTCCACCATGGCAGTCAGGTTCACTAACCACTCTACCACCGGGCCCGTCAACGGTTTATCGTGACACGGGCAACGGTTTGTTTGCAATTAATCACTAGCAATTGACGATAGGTAATTAATTGATGTTAGCCAGCCAGCGATCCTTGGGGTCATTGCACTACAATGAATAGACATTTCACATGATCTGAGTGATTGTACGTTCAATCAATTAAATCAATCAATCTATTAAAGAGCTTAAAGTTCTCTATACATTGATACGCAATCTCATATCTCGTAACTCCATGAAAAGAAATATTATCATTTATATCATTTGGAAATTCTCGCAAAATGTGTATATAAATTTTATAATAATGGACTTAACAAAGTAACGCCTAAAGCTATTAATTCTATGCTAAAAATAGAATTTTAATAACCATGATACAAAAATCTTTAATGAAACCGTAAAGATAGGATGTGATCAGAGTAACTCTTCTCGTACATTTTCAATCTCTTAAATTAATTAATCTTTTTAAAATATCAAAGTGTTCTTAACCGCTGTTCTACGCTTTGATACGATATCAGATATTTAATAATTCGTTGAGAACATTCATTTTGTTTTGAAATTATAGCAAATATTTTCGGTAGAATTCGTAACAATGGTCTTACGAATTTATTACTTGAAGTAATTAATTATTTCTGAAATAATAATAGTAATAAATAATACCAACGTTTTCATATTTATAAAACATTATATTTAGTTAGTAGTATAGTTTATGAAGACTTACACTCAAACAAGAGTGACCCATTTGTCTTGGTACATCAACTATACACTTATATCATACAAAATATGACTACTAAATTCTTAATATGTAACATATGTTAGATATAAAACGATTCAGTATATATTTAATTCTAATGGTAAAGTTATATGTGCTTTATTAAAGAGCTGGAGTTGGTCTCCTGTGTGCCGTGTAAGGATTTACGCAAAGTACATATTATACAAAGAGATAAAGATAAATTTATTTTTATTTTAGCGCTGTAGATGCTTTTATTTTTAGTTAAGCAAATGTATACAACGTTTATTTTACAAAGCACAGTTCGATACGGACATTTTTTTTTATTTAATCACTGGATATGTACCGCTGTCGCCCGCACCGTGGCCGCTCCCGTTCTGGCTTGTTTAATCAAGCTCCACAAATAAAACTTTTTCATTCCCATTGTTTTATGCGCTTGAACGGAGTTAATTAAAAAAAAAGCCGATGGCGTTAGCGACGACAGACGGATAATATAAATCTAAGCATTAAAAAAATTGATAATAATAATAATATACGTATATGTTTATATGTAGTGTATCATCTGCTTTTACCACAGCTAGTGCCCGTTTGGGATTACACTATTGTTAATTGTTGTTATTTATTTATTTGATTTCAGTTATCAAAGGCGTCGGTAGCGCGTTTGATCAATAAACGATATATTAGGTTATGAATTTCACAACAATCTCCTTAACGGTATTCTGGAATTAATAAACGACTAGAGGGAATATATTTTA
Organism: Oxynetra stangelandi; assembly: GCA_018239345.1. NCBI lineage: Eukaryota > Metazoa > Arthropoda > Insecta > Lepidoptera > Hesperiidae > Oxynetra > Oxynetra stangelandi. Next base: position 4,826 of record DVPR01001588.1, on the reverse strand, counting down.
TGTATAGAAATATAAACCTTTCCCTGGTATATTGGTGTATACAATAAGAGCTTAAACCTACCCAAGCTGGTCTGCTAGTTCAATGGACGTCGGTTAAATTGAACTGAACAAACTGTTTCACAAAGCTCGGGGAGAGGAGACACTGCCAGATTGAGACTTACGTTCTGCGCTGAATGAGCACGGTAGATTATTTAAGCTTCCAATCGTTCTAGACGGAGATGAAGCTTTAGTCAGTGTGACCCCCAACATGGCCTCTTTAAATCTCGCATCGCGCGAAATGAAGAAAATACGACTATATAAAATTTTATTTCCGTCGACGCCATTTTGAAAGTATAGGGCGATTTTTTAATGGTATTCTATGAATACGATTTTCAAAAGATCAAAACACGTTTAAATAATATTGATGGCTTTTTTTATCTACATATATCAAATATGTCTAGGCCTTTAACGTTCAAATATAATTTCGGGTATATAAGCTCGAAAGCTAGCTCGTGTTTTATTTCATTTTAAAATTATATACACAATATACAACACTTGGGGTCACCCGTTTTACGTATTATTGATACTGTTGGGAGACCCTGCTCAGTGTGTTGAGTGTGTGTTTATGTGTGTGTGCGAGTGTGTGTGTGCATAAGGATATCCGAATATCGGTTATGTATATGTTATAAGTTTTTCTGTGTCATTTCAATTTAATAGGTTTCTAAATTAATTGGTTTGTAATTGACGATTTCTGCAGTTCTCTAACGGCTCTTTACCTATAAACCCTTATCTGTTAACAACTCGTGTAAATAAAACAAGATAATCTGCGATGAAAAGTCTTGGTATCACAGTACGGGGACGCTTATTGGCAGTTACTAATGCACAATAACCAAGATGAGATTAGCATAATATATTACAAATGTAATGGTAACTTTTGTTGGTTTTTAGACTCGGCCCATAGGTTTACGATTTGTGTGTTATGGGTAACATGGATAAACAAGAATATAAAATATCTAGCTTTGTAAGTAATAACCAAATACATGATTCATTTTGTCAGTAAGCACTGGAGTAGTGGGGTGGAGTGTGCTCGGAGCCACTCTCGGTTGCTAGAGGGAGACGTGCCCAGCATTGGAATATCAACAATCATATATTTGTCCAGCCGAGACTCGACACGTAAATCGTTACAGGACACTATAGTGATCGTTCATATCAATTTGATAATTGGGAATGAAATACCTATGAATGTTTATGGATTTTTTTTCTTAAGTGGAAAATATAGGTTGTCTGTAATCATTTACAGTAGCGGTTTTATGAAAATTGGTAAACAAATGATTAAATCAGATTTAATCGCAATGATAAATTCCGTTTGTTACGATCTGCTGATGTTACGGTAAACTGTATAACTAGGCGGGGCGAATGGACGTCTACGCCATATTGCATGCGCTCACTACACGTAAACTATCCCCGTGTCTCCTAATATTAAACTGCCTACCTCTTGTGAGTCGTCGCACGTAACCTTTCATCGATTCCTTCAACGCAACGCCGTTTACAGCGTTACGTTCCAGCGCGACGACAGTGTTAGCGCAAACAACGTCTTCTATCTGGATCACAGTGCAAATCTCCTCGGGTACATTTGATACGCATTTTTATTAGGGTTCGTTCGCATTGAGGTTTGTAAAAGTATATCGGTCAACCGATATCACAGAGCATCGGGCGAATAGAAATGGCATATGCGTATTGCCTATATTTTATTCAAGTGACCCAAAGGGGGAGTGTCAGTTTATTTTGACATATAACGGTTTAGCTTTGTGATTAATCTGTGGAAAATTTTGGAAATGATGTGTTAAAATATATACGATGATATGGGAGCTTAAGTTTCCGCAATCCAGCAATAAACCTGTAGGAATTTCCTTTAAGTTACGTATGTAGTAGGTGGGTGCTTCATCATAACCTATTTCCTACAAATATTGACCCAATTCTAATAAATAGTTCAAAGGAGCAGGATATTTTCTTATATTACTCCTATAATGGTTTTGTTCTTATAAAAATAATAAAATAGATAAAATTTCTGATGATTGTAATTATTAGTATGCAGCGTTTAAGTACCGGTTTTAAAATTGGGGACTATGGTACATAAATGACTTGCGCGTGTACAATACAGCAGCTACTTTGTCGCTCATTTGTTATTTATCAAAACGCTTGTATGACAGCGATTTTATATAATTAATGTGTGCAAAATATTTTAATTACCTCTGTTGTGTTGGTAATAACAATTGCAGTAGAAAAATTCAAATAGCATTTCTGCTTTTTGTGCATTCTGTGGTTTTTATATTAGTTTTATATATGCGGCGTTATTTAATTCCATTCTTTTGATGTTATAGGTGTTAATATCCGACATACGGTACATCCTACGTTAAGTGTCGAACAAGAATAAGTTAGAATCCTAATATTTCACTCAAAGTAAGATCTCAATGCAGACCTAGTTTCATAGAACCAGAAATGTTCGCAATGGTCCTTCTTACGTTTCTAAACGCTAGATAAAGTTCTAGAATATTCTATGATCTGAAATATATTAATCCGCCGCCGTTGTACAACACTGCACTACGCCAAAAACGTTTGATTTTTTTTGGCGATAGCGTTTTTTTTCAATCGGAAATATAGCGGTGTTAAATTTTGTTTTGCCTGAAAAACGCCGGGTCTCAACGATTTTATTTTTTATATTATACATATATCGCGTGCGTTAGTGTCCTGGGAACGTTAAAAAAATAACATGGTAAATATACACACTTGGCCATCTGGTCCCAAAGTAGACACTTAGGCAGTGCCTGTTTTATAGTAACGACTGATTGACTATAGGTGATTTGAATAAATACTTCTATTGAAGTTTTTTTTCTTATATACATTATAAGAACATTTTTTTACGTAAGGGTAATCTGACGAATTGTAAGCAGGCCAGCGGTGTATGGTTTGGCGTGTTTTGTTAAAGCTCGTTCTCAATAGTATATTTCTTATTCGACACATACAAGTTTATCTCTTTAAAACATTAGCAATATCCTTTTCATTGCTTAAAACCCTAATAAAAATAGTTTTAGTCTCCAATATTTTTTTAGAGCACCGTAGTTAGGAACCTAATAGTAGTGCCTTCTGTTATCCATAGACTAGATATTTATTTATTTTCTGTAGCTACGGGCTCACACAAATACACTAATAGAATAACAAAAAAATAATAATATTGTTAGTAGAAATGGATTGAAGTCACATTAAAATCATAATAAAAATAGTTAATAATTAATTAAAAGCTAATCATTATTATATAATTAATATACATAATGCATTCAGTTTATAATATTTGCATATATATAATTTAATAGGCAATCTCGAATAAAAGCTGGTCATACCGCTATCTACTGGTGGCACTAGCGCTTCAGTGGTCAGACTGAAGTGGTTGCCTCCTATTTAACACATTCATTTATGTAACGAAACAATATAATTTATTTTTATATTTAAATCCGAACAATCTGACAATGCGTCAACATTCAATGCCCGAAATTTAAAATATAAGAAAACAAATAATTCCGTCAAATTTTTGTAATCTTGGATGTGCTTTTAGCAGGGATGGTAGGTACACCGCTGACATCCAGAGAAAAATGAGTGCAGAGAATAGCGTGAATGAGGCGATGGGTAACCTAATGAGTAGCCATTATTTGAGCCAACGGGCTCGGCTGGCCACACACAGCTCGAATGCTACTATATGGAAGCGAGAGCTGGGTATGTAAGAAAGAGGAGGAAAGTAAAATAACTGCGCCGCATATGTGGCCTGACCCTCGCCGACCGCGTTCGCAACGCCGATGTAAGAAAGACGCTCAATGTAAAAGAGAGCATCGGTGTAAAAATGAGCAAGGGAATGCTCCGTTGGTTCGGACATTTGGGAAAAATGGATGATGAAAGACTGACAAAACAGATGTACTTGCAAGTGTTGATGGACGTAGGGGCCGAGGGAGGCCAAGACTGACCTATCTCAACCAAATAGGTCAGATATTGGCTAATGGAGGAATCAAGAGCTTCCTAAACTGGCGTGTATGCATGAAGAGACTGATGAATGTCGACGAAGGTTTATAAGGACAGAGATGTTTGGCACTCCGTGCTCTCTGCCTACCCCGCTAGGGACCTGGCACGACGGTTATTTATTTTATTTATTAAAATTTTTGTAATAATACTTTTTCCTCAAGGTGGGTGAATTTGCAGACCGAATGTAAGAATCGAAATGGAAAAGAAACGAATTACTTTAATACGTAAAATGTTATTCCTTTCACAACTAAAGAGTCCGAAAGTTATAACGAGTTTGCAAATCGATTTTAAAACGAAATGTTAAATTTTATCGAGAACAATATTAAGATAATTGTATTTCAAGATAGCAATAAGAGTGCAGTGAGTTAGAATGAAGTCTTCCAGCCCAGGTATTTGCGGCTCGAGACAGTGGTACGCAATTAATCAACAAAGAATTTATTTGTCACATAACGGTTTTTAATTGAATTTAAAAGCATTCTTAATAGTGCAATACCGTGAAATGGTATTGCATATAAAGCAATAACGCATCTCGAACTTTAACATATAAGTTTTTAAGATGAAGTATGACTCGCTATAACGGTAAAGGAAAATAGTGTAAGAACACTTCCATGTCGAGTTCTGTATGGCATGAAATCTGTCATTTATTTATTTATTTATTTATTTTAAAGTTGCACCAGCAAAGTGTACACTAATACAAACATATGAATTTCACATGCAAATTTTTCAACATGAGTGTCACCTCAATTACAGGTACAAACAACAATGCAATAATTTAGCTC
>DVPR01001587.1:0-10659 GCA_018239345.1 Oxynetra stangelandi | reverse complement strand
TGGGTTCAAATCCTGGCGCGCACGTCTTTCTTTACAATGTGCGTTTTAACATTAAATATCACTTGCTGTAACGGTAAAGGAAAACACCGTGAGGAAACCTGCACATCTTAGAAAACAAAAATCTAAGGTGTGTGAAATCTACCAACCCGCACTTGGCCAGCGTGGTGGACTAATACCTAATCCCTCTAATTCCGAGAGAAGACCCGTCCAGCAGTGGAACATTCAATGGGTTGATGATGATGATGTTGATGAATATTAAATAAAATGCCTTAGAGAGTCCACTATTCTAAGCAATTACTTATGAATATTTCTCAATTGCCAAAAATAATTTACTCTGTACCTACCTTTTGATTTCAAGTACATTTTATATCGCTATACAGAAAAAAATGATCTAAAATTTAGCTTGATTGAACATCGGATTAGTTGAATTCGTTTCGAATTTTATATGAATGTAAAAGTATGTTTCCGTCTACAGTAAATTTGTGACGATTTCATAAACGAAAACGACCCCGAGACGATTTGCCAGAGCACATTTACTTTATTCAATTTTAAATAACACAGTTCATTGTGACATCGATCACTGAAGTGTTGTTCGCCCTGATGACTAAGATGTCCAAGTACCTACGTCGGCATTCCACACCCTTTAAACCAGAACACAATAATGCCAATATCGCTGCTTGACACCAGACATCATAATATATTTTATATAAAACTTTTGATTAGTAGGAAAATCCTTTCAAGGATTGATTCCAGTACTCTATATACATCTAATTATAGCCGTAGAAAAACGACGGTGACATTGTAGATTGCCTTTTTAAATATATGTAAGTATACCTGCCACAAATAGTTTTTACAAGCTAACCTTGAGAAATAGACACGTTACGCAATATTTAACGGCATAAGTATTTAAATGTTAATTTTCTATTTCGTGGCTGCATGATAATAAGTGAGGTTTCACTTGTGCTTTCAATAATTCTGAATCTCTCTTATTTTAAGGTGCATCATCCACAAAGAATGGATAGTTAAATAACGTTATTTTTTGTCTAAATTAAAAAGTTTTAATACGAACACAAGGACACAGCCTACCACAGCTCATTTCAAAGGATCCACTACATAAATAGGTCATTAACGTAGACTCGTTATTGGGAATGAATTTCTCTTTTAGTGATTAGTTAAAAAGCTAATTATTATTTTCTACGCTGTTTCCAGGAATGTGATCGTGGGGTTATTAAAAGCTGCGCCGATGGCACGGGAACTTAAATCGTCAGGAGGCATAGTGCGCACTGGACGGGCGGAGTGAGTCGGCTGGTGTCGACTGCGAACTGCCTGGTTATATAAATAGGTGAAGAGGGGCAGCAGACACCTCTTGCACTTTCTTGTGGAGCGCGAGGCAGCGGCCAGTCTTCGCCGAGCGCCATGGCTCGACACGCGTATCTATGTTTGGGGGTATTATTGCTCGCCTGTCTAGGTGAGTACCAACAATTATTCGTAAACTGATATTATATACACTATATATAATTTATAAATTACAACAAAAATAACATTATCTATTATTAATTTTTTTTTAGAAGTTGTTATTTATTTAATATATGATTATTACATTGTATTGAGCAGCATAAAATTTATTATCTTTTTCGTAGATTTATTATCGATTTAATTGTAAGAATTAGTAAGGAGTAAGTTAGGAGTATTGTAAGAATAAATCTATATATTTTTAATATTAGGCAATAATAATTTTAAATAGAATTATTTTCGGCTTTGTGTTTTCTGCTATCCCGGTGCGTGGTCGTTAATTTAATATTTAAAGTTCAGCAGACACACTGTGGCGACAAAAATAAACCTGAGTAAGTAAAATTAGCTTAAAAGCGACAAAGAAAGAACACCGGTTTATTACCTACGTGGCTCACGTTGACCTCGATTTCTTTTCAACGTTTTAACTTTCAATGCCGTTGTTAACTTGTTGGTAGAAATCGATATACTTGAATATTATGTTGTAGAATAGCAACAATTTTATATATTTTGCGTTTATTGATAAACATTGTGAGTTCATTTTACTTTTACTTACAACGAGTAATGTACGGGACCGCATTCGACTCCGAAATGAAACGGCTCGGCATTCCACCACCCGCGTGTGGTAATCAATGCTTACGTTAGACTGTGTTACCCAATAAGCATATTAAGTTGTTGTAATAAATACGGCTTGTAATCTTGGCTTAAAACTCAAGCTTAAGTATATTAATAATAGAGTTTTCAAATATAGAACATTAACTATGAATCATTGTTTATTAACGTGATATTATTGTCATTATAATGATCTATTAAGAATCTTTATTAATTATGAGAGCATAACGGCATTATGTAACACTGTAGGTGGGCTCGCATTGAATGATTCGTTTTTTTTGTTGTAGTGAGAGGTGAGATCAGAGTGAAGAGACAAGAAGAGGACGGAGATGATGAAGTGAATCCAGAACAGCTGTGTGACGGTCGTCCCGCTGACGAGTACTTCCGGCTCACCACCGAAGGCGACTGCCGTGATGTCGTCAGGTCAGTTTTCTGACAAGTTTTATTTGAGTAAAAGTTATATGTGAGGATATCATATTTTTCTCATAGATATATTATAATAGATTTTTTTTACAGTAAATGTACATAATATGTATTCTATTGGAGCTTTTGATTCGACTGTGATAATGCCATTCTCTATAACTGAATTATTTATCATTATATGCGTAGTTGATATGCAAGAACTTGATATTCCAGCCGGTGAATGGAACGGCCGACATCGTGCCTTGAATATTAGTCACAACGCCACTTAGTTCGTAGAACAATTCGATTCGATGTATTCTAGCAAATTCCTATCAATTTACTTCCTTTCAGCCACAGCTTTAAATACATTACTTACAATATCATTTATTTATTTATAGAATGTATATAAAGTTTGTTGTTATTTCTCTTAATTTTCTTATTAGGTACTTACTTAACTTTATTTTATCATTGTTTAACTTTAACATATTTTATTATGGTTGCATCATAAAAATACAAAATACATTTGCAATTATTTTAAATTATTTAAATTAATAATCGTTTTAAATTGTAATCATTTATTAATTAATGAAATAAAAAATACCCAATTAGTAAATTCATTTTATAGGATGTAATATATACACCACCTTTATTTCAAGCGCAAACTATGAAAGATACAGGTAATAGTCCACGTCATATAAAACTTGTATGCTGAAAGCGCGGCTGAATATGTCCAGGTGCGACAAAGGAGGTGAAAATGGCGTCACCAGGCTCGCATCCGTGCGCTGTCCCGGCGGACTGGCGTTTGATATCGACCGACAAACCTGTGATTGGAAAACACATGTTAAGAATTGCGATAAAATAGAAAGTAAGTTCTGACGATGAAAGGGAGCGGTCGTACGAAGGGCTAGTTTCCGTATCGGTCTACGCCGGTTTCCCGATTGAAACGCTCAATGGATGGTTGGCCTTTTGTACCTCCGCTTCCTGTTTCTATCTGTTTTGTTTAATATGTAAATTTCTTATCGACGCAGGTGCACTAGGTCAGGTCTTAAACAGATCACTTGCCCGTCCGGACTGGCTTTCGATCTCGATAAACAAACCTGTGACTGGAAGGGTAAAGTGGCCAACTGTGACAAACTCGAGAGTAAGTGCCGACAAAGAAGCTATTGGCGCATAGCGAGCAATCGAGCTTGGGTGAAGGGGCCGCGTCGCACTGTAGATTTGGTGTATTGCATGAGGCCCCAAGCTTAGGAAAGGTCGGGTTCCAGGACCGACCCAACAGTTACACCTAACATTCTTCAGACACAATTTGTAAAATTTTCCACCCTGGAAATGAATGTATGACAGAAAAAACTTAACCTATCTTTTGCCAAGTGTACGCCTTTTTTATTTTTCGAATTGCATCTGAAGATATGTTGAGGTTTAATAACTTACTATTAAATAGTTGAGCTACAAATGATCTAATGGAATGAAAAAATCACAGACACGCCTAAGCACAGCAAATACTGCCGAAAGAATATTCTTCTTTCTGATAATAGTTTAATGATCATATTGCGTAAAGCATAATGATAATAGACACACAAAGAACAACCACACATGAATACTTGGTTCTTTCTATAACAAAAATACCTTGACTTCATTTTTCTTTTCTAAATAAGCTAAAGCTTAATACATAACCAAAGTAACTATTAGTAGATACTGATTTCACTAGTTTCTCTTTGAGCTTATCATCTCACTAACAGGATTAGGTAACCTACTAACTTTTCTTACCATGGACATCTGAATGAGGTAAATAAAATTGTAAATAGATAATAATATAAAGCATTTGAGCAATAATATGTATTATACACTGCAGGTTTATTGGTTAATTAAGAGATTAGCATTAATTTTTTATCTATGCTTTTTAACAAGAACATTTTAAACTGTCGCTTCGAATGTTGCAATTTATTTAAAAGTTCATTGTGCAGATTTACGTATGTGAAAATTTTCGAAGCTACTGTTTAATATTGAGCGCAGAGAATTTTGACAATATTAAGATTAATTATTCGATACTGATTCCGAATCAAATTTTATCACCATTCGACATTACCTAACTAGCGAGCCCATGAAACTCAGGGATATATTCACAGTGACGCATGTCATCATCATCAGGTATCAGAGTTGGATCTTTATATACTGAACTTGAAAATAACTTATCATCTCTTGAATTTAAACAAACGCTCTCTTCTTTTTCCCTATTATCACTTGAAAGTAAAAATATCTTACGTGGTTTTAATGTGTTCTATGACTAATTCATGAGGCACATGGCTATACTTCCTCATTTACGTGTTAGCTAAATACTTTTTCACAATTAATTTTGACTGTCTTTAACTGTTATCCTTAACTGTTCATACTTTCATGCTTTCTTGCCGAATCTTTTCGCTCCTATATCTTCTGAGGTCCACTTTTCAAACACTGCGACATATAGGTATATATAAACACAATTCGACGCAGAAATGTTGTAATTTTGCATAATAAATAATGCGGATCCAGTTTAGCCTACATCTTATTCAGTGTAACTTACATATTAATCATTACGAAATATTTAAGATGTATTCATTTTCCAGAGCCAAGAAAAATATTACCCATATTAAAAACAGATGAGCCAATTTGCTCTGAAGGCAAACTGGCTTGTGGAAGCGGAGACTGCATAGAGAAAGAATTATTTTGTAACGGAAAGCCAGACTGCAAAGATGAATCAGACGAAAATGCTTGCAGTAAGTATTAATAAATAAAAATGTTTCGTGATTAAATAAACTTAAATAACTTCCATAAACAAATAGAGAAACATTCACTAAAATTGACAATTTAATTTAATATTAAATTAAATAATCAAATTCATGCTGAAATAGTTATTCAAATGTGATTTATTTTGCAGCCGTTGACGTCGATCCAAACAGAGCACCTGACTGCGATCCCAGCCAATGTACACTACCCGATTGCTTCTGCTCCGCCGATGGTACACGCATTCCTGGAGGAATTGAACCAAATCAAGTACCTCAGATGGTTACTATAACTTTCAATGGAGCAGTTAACGTAGACAATATTGATCTTTACGATCAAATTTTCAATGGTAACCGCCATAATCCAAATGGTTGTCAAATTCGTGGTACCTTCTTTGTTTCTCACAAGTACACGAACTATGCAGCCCTACAAGAATTGCACCGTAAAGGACACGAAATTGCAGTATTTTCAATAACACACAAAGATGACCCACTATATTGGACCAGTGGAACATATGACGATTGGTTAGCCGAAATGGCTGGTGCGCGTTTAATTGTAGAGCGCTTTGCTAACATTACCGATGCTTCAATTATCGGAGTTCGAGCACCATACCTACGTGTCGGAGGAAATAAGCAATTCGAAATGATGGCCGACCAATACTTTGTATATGATGCTTCCATTACGGCTCCTCTTGGCAGAGTACCTATTTGGCCTTACACACTGTATTTCAGAATGCCACACAAATGTAACGGTAATGCCCATAACTGTCCATCAAGGAGTCATCCAGTCTGGGAAATAGTTATGAATGAATTGGATAGAAGAGATGATCCAACTTTCGATGAATCTCTGCCTGGTTGCCACGTGGTCGATTCTTGTTCTAATATCCAAACAGGTGACCAGTTTGCCCGTCTTCTACGTCACAACTTCAACCGCCACTACTCTACCAACCGTGCCCCTCTTGGTCTGCATTTCCACGCTTCATGGCTGAAATCTAAAAAGGAATTCCGTGATGAGTTAATTAAATTCATTGAAGAGATGGCGGAGAAGAACGACGTGTACTTTGTCTCATTAATTCAAGTCATACAATGGATGCAGAATCCAACGGAACTATCAGCATTAAGAGATTTCCAGGAATGGAAGCAAGACAAATGTGACGTGAAAGGTCAACCTTTCTGCTCCTTGCCCAACGCGTGTCCATTAACTACCCGAGAGTTACCAGGAGAAACACTACGTTTATTCACTTGTATGGAATGCCCCAACAACTACCCGTGGATTTTAGATCCGACTGGCGAGGGATTCAATGTTAAGAAGTGATCTCTTTAAGTTAAATTATAAGACTGTACACATGTAAATAATACTCAATAATGTTAATAAATACAATTTATAGTGAACCCTGTGGCAGGAACCCGCGTCAACTAAATAGTTATCTAATTTACATCATTGTGTATTTAAATTTACAGTTTAAATCTCTCTGTTGACGTTTGGCGCATTGTTGCGTCAATTCTTCTGCATCTAGGTATACACTTAATGGTTCAATAAGTAATTTAGGTCGTTACAAACTTATGGACAATAAATTTTTTTATTGGATATCTTTGTTTATTTATTTATTGTCTACAATCATTTATCAATCCTTCGATTTCGGCATTGCACTGCTTACATTAGGTACATATCGTTTCAATAATCAATAATGTTAATAAATACAATTTATAGTGAACCCTGTGGCAGGAACCCGCGTCAACTAAATAGTTATCTCATTTACATCATTGTGTATTTAAATTTACAGTTTAAATCTCTCTGTTGACGTTTGGCGCATTGTTGCGTCAATTCTTCTGCATCTAGGTATACACTTAATGGTTCAATAAGTAATTTAGGTCGTTACAAACTTATGGACAATAAATTTTTTTATTGGATATCTTTGTTTATTTATTTATTGTCTACAATCATTTATCAATCCTTCGATTTCGGCATTGCACTGCTTACATTAGGTACATATCGTTTCAATAAAAAAATATAGAGTATTTTTCCTTACACGCCACCATTGCTTCCTCATTGAACAACCTTCTTAAGGCAGTCTAACTAGTTTTTGACAGACTTAATAGGTAATAATATAACCGGTAGTATTATAATACAAAGCTTATTCTTTTATTCTTTTCAATTTACTATTCAAACATGTTGTTCAGATACTAAGTAACAATAATTGCATTATACCTAATATTTTGTATAAAAAAACGATGGGTGAATACAAATTCAAACAGCGTTCAATCTTAGTAATCTAGAACTTGTAATTTTTTTTATTATAGTATTGTTTGTGATATTAACGTTAATACCAATAGGTACATTCACATATAATGATTCTTGGTCCTCCGGCAGAATGTTCGTTACTTGTTAAGATCCATGTATGAGTCTCAGCAGGAAGATACTAACATATTGAAATCCATTATTTTGTATTGTAAATTAAATAGTTCCATTTTTTGTGAATTAAATAGTCCTATTTTTTAACGTATCTATGTGTTTTAGTGTTGATAAGAGAATATTTTCATGAAGTGTTTTGTTTTTTATAAAATACCCCACAGATACAATCGGCTAATTAGGCTTATTATCATACCACTGCAATATGAAAGGCAAAATATTGCGACCCAAAAGTATCGACACTTGCTGCTGGCGCGTTACTCGCGACAATGTCTTGTGCAACGATTACTAACGGTATTGTCCTAGTTGGTTAGAAAACGTATAAATACCTGCAATTTCTACATATCAATTTAAAAATAAGCAGTCTTATAAAACGCACGTAATCGTAATTGAGTATAACAACGCTTTCTCTACGCACCTGCAACTAGTACTTATAGGAATGGTTATGGTATCACAATTTATTACACTATAACAAATAAATATTTACAATTCACTCTGTGGTTTATTGTAATGTTTGTTTAATGGTCTATTTTTCTTAAGAAACAGTTAAGTGCCTACTGTGATCAATGCCAAGTTTACCTTAATCTGACAGTGCTTAGTGAAATATGATGAATTATATAACTTAAGTAGATCAAAATCATACGTTGTTATATCCATAATAATGTTCCCAGATTAACCTTGATTAGATCAGAGTAAGTAAGAGAATAGTAAGTCAAAGATTGAGAACAATAATTGCACGTTGTATTGTCTGGCTAATGTCCGAAATAACTGAACAAAAATAGGATTTTATTACCAAGGAGAAAATTTTTCGAAAAATAATTTTGACGTTTGATTCCCGGAATGTGATGTGATGTGATGAAATGTGATGATCATAAATAATTGATATCATCTAACTGTTGGAATGTTTCATAATTCTGCAGAATTTGTGTTATTTTGAGAATTTTGTTTTGTTTCTACAGTTTTGAATATGGAATATATTCATACTTCAGCGTAGAAGTAATATCTTTATGTTAGACACAGTGCCTCGTGAGGACTCATATATGTCTGTACGGAAACAGTATCTAGTGTTAATATTTATCTGTTTAGTCACATTTAAATTAATATGATCTCGGTTAGTATTAATAAGTATCCCTTCTAATCGAAGTTGGTCGAAGATGAGGAAGAAATTTACACAAATTCTGTCGGATATCGATCTAAACTTGGTTTACCATAGGAAGGAACCGGATGTGTTGATTAAATTGCCCTTCTAATTACGGAAATGCTCATGAAAATTTGCCACTTGCAGTCACTCACGTAAAGGTCGACCGCGCCCGGTTTTCTTTACTTGGTTAATTCGTTCGAGACATGTCAACCCATAGTGAGTAAAATAAATAAGGTAAGTTAAGGTCTGTGTGAGCATTTTTTTAAAGTTTCCTTTACTTTACTGATTGGAAGAAATGAAGGTTCTCGAAAATTCCTCCCCTGAAAAGGAAGTATATATAAAAAGGAAATTCAAACCCTCAATTTACACTAATACCAAACATATTTTAATGTAACGCCTTGTTTTACAATAAACTGGAGCATTAGCTGCTAATGCATATAAATATGAAGTAAATCAAATAATATTTAATACATATCTATTCGTTTCATAAAATCATAGCATGTCTGTAAATTATAATATCTGTAAATTATAGATATTGGAAAAAAACTAATATGGAGGAGGTATTTATTAGAGCAACAGAAGCCAAAACAACATATTGTAGTATTTTTGTCCATCTGTGTGTTTCTAGACGCATCACGCAACAACTGCTGCATAGAAAGCAGTTTTCGCTAATGTATTGCCATAGGACCTAATTAAAACGTCGTATTTCTTTTATTTCAATCAGTTCATGAAGAAAACAGTTTTTTCGGTTTAAAAAACATCGAACATTTATTCGATAGTGAAATAAAGTAATTTTTCGATTGAATCCGCTCAATCTTTATTTAACTATTATGGTCTGTTAAATGATGATGATTGAAAATGTATACGAACAAAAGAAAGTTAAAACTGGACATCTTATAATAAAACAGTGTTGCACGTAGATGTTACTGCGGGAACCAACTAGTCAATAATGTAAACAGACTCCTGGGAAGAACATTATAATAACAGAAAGAGGAACGCAAAAAACTCAATGGTATTAATTTAACAAATCACTTCGCGTAAAGACCAAACAACTATACCATGTAGCATACGTGTTTAAGAAAAAAAAAAGGAGTAATCTGAATTTTTTTTTTGGTAATTCGCATCTATTTAAATAAAAATATTTGCGTATGTTATGTGTGTGTGGGGTGTAATATATGAAGCCCTCAATTTCAATGTCATCGGCAAAGGTGTACCCTGCTATTAAATGAAGAAAACACTGACTACCAACTAACTGGCTGATGTTAGAATATTCGTCCCAAACTGGTTAGACAAAATATAGGCAGCGACGGGCAACAAAGGCGTTGTGTCCAACTTGTCTGCACCAGCACCAGTCTGCCTGCCCAGCGTGCTGATTATGCATTGACGCGTTATGATGTGTGTCACAATGCGGCACAATGCACAGTCATAGCATCAGTAATGATCTCTGCAATTCGGGGATTGCGAGGAATCCCGGGGCTGGGAAAGCTTGTTAGCTTTCCAACCAAGTTTAGCCGTAAAAATGTCTTTATTCGATGTAAAATATAAATTGGAGTTCCTGTGCGGGATAACATCTGAAATGAGCATATCCGGCAGATAATTAGGGTTACCGATATAGCTCAAAGGCTTAAGTGGCTAAAGTACCTAGCATTGCGATGGTTACAACCGCTACAAAAAACCAATTGGTGTTGAGGGGGTGAACGAGTGGAAACCGAAAATCATGACAGGTAATACGGAACGCCTTTCAGCATAGTTATATAGGGTGGGCCTCGGAGTTTTGCGAATTTGAAAAATTCATAAAAAAAAAAACAAAAGTAATATTAAAACCA
>DVPR01001586.1:0-10659 GCA_018239345.1 Oxynetra stangelandi | reverse complement strand
TTTTACCTGAAGAACGAAGATTTTAAAGTTTTTGTTTTTTTTTTGTTTTTTGTTTTTGTTTTGTTTTTGTTACCATTTATCTTGGGACATTTCCACACACGGCCATATAATTCCAAAGTATGTAAATACACGATAATTGCTAGATTTAAGATGGGCTTATTCAGAACGCCATAAAGTGCAGTATGCAATGTGGTTATTAATAGCTGTGATAGCATCAGTAAAGGTCTAAGATGTGTTAATATTCCAGGGAATATGTTTCATAAAATATTTGATCTTGTATTTTAGGTCCAAATAAAAGGGGAAAAGGGCCTTTTTCCAATGTATTTTTAAAATATTTCGTTTTTTAATTATAACTAGGGTTAATCTTTATAGATATGTTTTCAGTGTTTTATATCTAATTTACTTTTATATATATATGCATTATATACAGTCCTATAAATGATAAAATAGCACTGATTTCATTGGAAAGGTAAACACAGTAAAGAAAAAATACAGTAGGTTCCAAATATTGCAAGAAATGTGTCTGGATTGTCCGTGCATCACGCCAAAGTGCACTCAAGTACAAATGGAGTTTCACGAGAACTTCCATAGTCGGTGATTTTTTACGAGACAGAAATATTTTAACTCACTTTAAAGTGTAAATTCATATAAGCGGAAGACTTGCAGAGTCGGTGCTGTTCGTGTTCTTCCAAGGCGTACTTCATGTCCACAGCGAAAAACGTCCACATCATGTCGGCGGATAACTAAAAGTATTATAGAATATTAAATAAATGTCTCAGTCAATTCCACGACATACTGCTTAGAATCGTAACGAGCCATATATTCGGATAAATAACGAGTTGATTTCAATAATGATATATGTATTTCGATTTAATACCAATGTCTTCATAAATTATTAAAAAGTAATAATAATAGTAATATAAAATAAAACAACTCAGCTAAGCATTTCATAATATCTGAATGGTATGTGGCACAAACATTTGGCATTCTCTGACAAAGATATTATTATGCCGTTCATAAGCTTCAGGTGGCTTAATACCAGTGCGTCATAGTCATATATGACATTGCTACGAAAACATGACTTCATACCCGAGATAAACAAGCAGCGAATTAAAATATACCAACTTCATTCCGCTTCCGTGTTTATAATTTGCCCTGTTACACGCAAACATTAACAGATCTATTCCATACTGTATTGTTATGGCCACCATGTATTCCGATGGAATATAAATACCTGTCCTATATTAAGCTCCTGGGGGAACTGGTTGAGAACGGGAGAGTAACTGTTCCTGTCCTCCTCTATCACAGACACTATAAGCGCTATCAGCTTGTGCCAGAAATCCACGGAGTCAAGTTGCGGTCCGTGATCTGACGGATCCCGTTTCGCTTCGTTTGGATCAACCTGACAAAAAGATGATAACCAATGAGTAGCATTTCATGATGTCATATGATGTGATATATAGTCATTTAGAACGGTGATAATATTCATAATTATGATCATGTGTTGTTTAAAAATAACTATATAATATTTTGCTGCGAAATTTTATAGTGTACGAAAATTAATAGGTTTTTTATGTTGTAGTAATAATAATAAAGACGCATGCAAAGTTGACAGGTTAGCGTTTGGATGTGAAATAGGGCGGCTGAATAACCGACCCAGACCAGTGAGTAATTGAGACTAGTTAAAGATTTTTTTTCTAAACGATTTAAAAAAAAACATTTAGTTTACCACTTGCTCACCCAAAAGTAATCGGCGGACGGTATAAATAACTAACACTAATCAGGTTCTAAGAACGCAGAAAGAGCGATGCTTGATAAATATTTCGTTTCCGTTTTACCGGAAATTTGATGAAGTTAATTTATTCACAATAGTTTACACTAAACTCTAAGCGGTCCGAATGCCTTATAATACATGACCATCTATTCTTGGAACATCTCTAATTCTACATACATGGTCGTGTAATTCCAAATTATATTTCATAATAGATCAGTTAATTTTTATGTATTTTTCTAATCTATTTTGGAATATAATTTGGAATTACATGACTTTTATGTTATGTTCAGTTGTGCTTTTTCGTTTCCTCTCTAAGTAATTTATATTCTTTTCGACACATCCTATGATTAATTGCTTTCAATTAAGCAGTCATATTACGTACGAGTAATACTCAAATTTGTAGAAGCTCCTAAACATTATAACAGTCTGCTTTTTACAGCATGATAACACAGTTTTGGAATTTGCGATATAAAAAGTTTTGGAATTAATTGACGAAGATTTTCTTTGATCACTGTCATATATTTTAAAAACTAATAAATGAAAATGTATATAGGAAAATGCTTCGGCATATTGAAAATTATTATGAAAAGTACGTTACCTGGAATTCTCTATTGTACAATTCGTAGCAATTCTCGAACAGAAACTGATATGTAGATCTAAGGCAAGCCTTCACACAGTCTTTCACTACGGTACTGGCGCGCGGTGGACTACTCAATTCTTGGACCTGAAAGAATGTTAATTAATTATTATTATGTAAACTTTGATATGTCTCAAAATTATTAATGAATAATAATAAATTAGCGGCTTACAATCCTGTCTTTCCCTAACTTCCAACCGCCCATCTCTAACTTCACGATGCTACGTGCAATTTTCAAGATATAATATCCCTCGCTATAACAGCGTACGTAAACTAGGAAGTTTCTATTTCTTCGGACGTTCTCTTAGGAAAGTGAAGTTTGCCAACCCGTATTAGGTCAACATGGTGTGCAATGAGGGAAGACTCGTTTCCATAACGTACGAGTATAATAATAAAAGCAACGAGAAATTTAAAAAAATATTAATTTCTTCAGACCAATCGTTAAAAGGCAGATTTATTTTTTCCAATTCCTGGATGATTTAGTACTACTAATCCGTTGTCCCAACTCAAAAAAAGTACAATACTGCAAAGCATTATTTATAAGCAAATATGTAGTTAGACACCTTCATTCTGAAGAACGTAATACTGGTAAGAAGATCCACGGTAGACTTGAGATCCATGAGTTTCTCAGCGCTGGACGCTGGGAAGTTGTTCCTGTACATCGACAGATCGATCCTCAGGGAATTATGCAGTTGATCCAGGAGTTTGACGAACTTTTCTTTCTGTGGGAATAGAATTTTTAATTTGTAATTTAACCGCTCATAGCAATGACTCGGTATTGATCGCTGTTAATTGACACAATGATATTAGTTGCTATTGATTGATCGATTGTTGGTGATTGATTAATTTTTATTGCTGGATTGATTGATTTATTGCTATTGATTGACGGATTATTATTGATCTTATATTTTTCAACAAAAAATCTGGTATATATAAATTACACGAAAATATAAGATCATAAATTAATACAATATAAACATCTTTTCTAAATGCTTACTATTCATACGAGAATATAATATTTCGACAGATTGCTCACATCTGTTGCATACCCTGAATGTAAGTACATACATAAAACAATCCAATATTAGCAAAGCAATTGAAATACGAGTATATCCATGGTTATGTAGATTTTTGTGGAAATGTAAATAATTCAGCTATGTACAATTATTTATGTATTACATATATTAAGTTACATATAATATTTTTCATATTCTAAAACAGTACTATGAACGAATATATGTGTGTACTCTCAACCATTTCATAAACTTTATGTTTACGGATCTTAACTAATCTTATAACATCCTAATATCTAACATTCTATGAAACCTAAGCAATTTTAAAGTTATTTTCAACAACGCATATACATTTGTATTGCATGAAACTTGTTTACCGAGTTTTCTTCCAGGTAACGTCATACTTATTAGAGAATCAACATTTTTTTAGTATTGATATTAATTTTGTTTTAATATAACCTTGTTCGGTGTATGGAGGTTACACCTGTTAGTATTAAGTTAATTCAGTACAATTCTATTAGTCACTAATTATTAGTTGTAAGTCAATATTGTTCTGAACTCACATGCATATTATTAGCTCTCTTCTCAACGAGGTA
The DNA here is from genome assembly GCA_018239345.1 of Oxynetra stangelandi. Taxonomy (NCBI): domain Eukaryota; kingdom Metazoa; phylum Arthropoda; class Insecta; order Lepidoptera; family Hesperiidae; genus Oxynetra; species Oxynetra stangelandi. The sequence continues at coordinate 6,639 of DVPR01001586.1, read as the reverse complement.
AGCTCGGAACTCTTATCTTATCATTTCACTGTCTAAGTGTGGGTATTGTATACGCAATTCCGTTACCAATTTTACTGACAAAGTTTCTTATCGAACATAAGGGCGCCCATAAATTCTTACATTTATTGCCTGCCTATTAACGATTGCGACTCTTTATTGTCCAAACGCCAAACGGTCAGATAACGCTAATAAAAATTATTTACAAGACCTTTACGAAGCCATTGTAAGTCCTCGGCCATTATTATCCACTAGTTTTTCATCTATCACCATTTCACTAAGTAACTAGTTGGCTGGAACAACTTTGCATAGAAACCTAAATGTATAGATGTGGATTTAAAAAGTATTCTTAATGCTTTGTATATTTTATCTTAGTTCGCAGTCCATACTACACTTTAACAGTTCCTTAGTCAACTTTAATATAAGAACTTAACAGATAGTGTTACTATTATTTTTACACAATTACAATTCGAATCTCATTATCATTCGAAATGGTACAATATTTTTCATATATCTATTCCATGGGATGCTCCAAATAAAGACCCTTAAAATGTACTTACCACTGATGAATGAAATGAACATTTCGAACAAATAAACAATAGAATGTTAAAGTAAGCATTAATGATGAATTTTGTTTGCTGGTTTATAAATTCCTTATCCCCGAGGTGTCTATAATCCTAATCTCTTTACACCCCGAGCCTGCTCGCCTTGACCTCAAAACTTGTATAAACTTCACAATCATAGCAAGCAAACCTAATTTAATTATTTTAATGAAATCATTATTTACCTATTTATAATATTAGATATTATTTAGGTGCTTTTTAATCTGATAAAACCAATTCGAAACTCAATAATATTTAATTTTAATACTTTTATGCAAAGAAAATCCAACTCGTAGTGCCGTGTATTAACCAAAACTAACAAACACCGTATTACTGCTTGTCGAAAACGTCGTAGAAAACCATACAATAAATTTAAAAGAAAACAACCAAAAACGTTTTCATTATGTATATTACTTTTCATTTGTCATGTCGACTCCAAACTAATTATCCTAATTAGTACAACTTGTAAAAATGCCTCGAACTTTGCAAACTTTACAAATTATAGCCTTAATTGCTCATGGCGACAGGCCTTGAGCCGCTTTCACATGGACTAGAAATATAACAAGGACTAGCAATTTCCATAAAACGTTATAAATAATACACAATGTGTAAGTATTAGTAAAAATTATCGATTCTATTTGAATTAATATCACTATAGCAATTCAAATCGATCTATATATTTTATAATCCTCATCTGCCTTTCTGAATCGACAAGTGAACATCGGCTTATTTAACTAGCGCCGGCATAATTATATGTAAGTTTATACATTTATCGTTATCTTCAAAAGTTTTCATTGTATGGACGCATTGTAAGGGTATAGTCGAAAAATACCGAGAATTCATGCTTGCACAAATCATGTAGACATCAAAACATCCTGCAATAATACAAAACTTAAATATCCCAATTCAACATCACACTCGCGAAATTATCCACTCGACATGTGGTGGGGTGAAAGCAAAATATAGTATAGTAGCCATGAAATTTTGCTGCCAATGCCGATAGAATTTCATGTCTGTCCCGTCCCATTTTATGTTGCGTAAAGAGCGCGTTTTTACGTCACATTAACGCTTTTTGTTACGTTTCTCTTGTTTATGGACTATTAATGCAAGCTAGAGATAGTAAAACTGTTACGGCAATATATTATCGAGAAATACAGGAAGTATTGGTCGTATAGTCACGTGAGTTAATAAGCGGTGTCATATTTAATAACCGAAAATAGTTCATTTGAAGTTGTTGATTAAGCATTATTGGTTAAACTAATAATTATAATAAAAACTGCATATAAGCCGAATAAAGCTAATTTTAGTTCATCTAGTGATATATTATTTTCCAATATTACGCTACATATAATTACATGTTTGTACCTAAATAAATTTATTACTTAAGTCCTAAAAATATCAATTTTAAGTCATAACAAAGGTAGTAAATTATTATTGAAATAATATCCAGTTATGTACTTACGCCGAAGTTAGACGCGGCGAAGCGGTCCGAGGCGGATACGGCTGAGGAGGCTGTGGTGTGAGCGTAATAGGCGTTGATATTCGCTAATAGAGTCGACATTACCGCCGGCACACCCGCGCACAAGTACTTCGTCGATAGACAGTGGAAGTGGCTGAGAAATATAAAATATATATTAGACATTTATTTATTTACTGAAAGTTAAGGACCGTCAGTAAGAGGTGTACATTATATACGTAGATAAGGTGACATTCAAATAACATTAGAAAATGTATTTCAACCACTAAGAGCAAAGTTACGTCTATGGCGAAAAAATGTGAAAATAAAAAAAATATCAAAAGTAGTACGTAAAAAATAACAAATAAAAATAAAAAATAACACATGAATCCACAGTCATTCCAAGTATTCATCTGTTTATTTTCCGATAAACTTAGCGTAACAGTCCGTCAATGTTGAACCCTCGTTAACCCGTCGACTTAAACTTTCGACAGATGGACAGGCCAGTAATCCGTGACTGGAACATTCCGTGCCCAGCAATGGGCTATTTATGGGGTGAAATACAAATGGAAGCAAATGCAGCAATCGGGACTAAATTAACTCCTCGATCGAATGGACTAATTACCTAAATGAATAATACAAATCAAATAAAACAAATAAGGCAAATTTGAATGATTGAATAAGTAACTCTAAAATATACCGAAGTCAACAAAGATAATTTAAAATTAATTTTAGAACTAGTTCTGTAAATTAAGTTTCATAATCAATTAGTTTTCTAACGTTTTCTTGTTTGTAGTTAGACAGTTTTCTTGACTAAGTTCTGAATGAATCATCCGATGATAAAGATAATAATTCACTAATATAAATATTACCAGCAGTTAATATAAATTATTACTTAATCAAGTAAAATGTTAGGGAATACTATCTTAAAGGGCTGATCATCAATCAAATATATTTTTATCGTAGTAGGCTTACTGACAAATCAAAAGGCATATTAGATTTGGGTGACTTTATTACACTGACATCAAATATATTAAGGCAGGGATAAGAAAACAATAAGTGAATTAGAACATCTTTTCTTTGTATTAATGTTACATCTGAACATCGGAATCTTTTTACCTTTTGGATTTACAGATTTGTAAAATAAAGGAAAAATGAAGAAATTTCAACAGATGCTATTTATATATGTTTTTTCCATAGATGCTTTATCAACATTTTATTTTAATCATATTTAAGATGTGTACAAAATTAGGATAACATATATCGCACTGAGACATTGAATTGAAGTAGATTTTGTTTTACTCGTTTGTAACATAGTCATAATTGGAGGCTTAAGCATACTCCATTAACGTATTATAACATGTGTTGCATTGACGAAGATACGGTTTGTTCGATAACCCGAGTAAAGTATGTTTGTAACAAATTATTAACAATAAATATTATATATAAAGAACAATTCAGTTATAACAAAGATATAGTGTCATTAAAAAAAACCATATCTTTGAATGGAAAAGTTGCCAATGAAACTACTTATTTTAATCTTTAACTAAAATTAAAGTACTTTGAGGTAGATTTAAAACAAATTCTTTTCAAAAACTCCACTCTATAAATTTCCAACTTTACAGATTACGAAGTTTCTTACCCATTCTTTTTTTATGGATAAAATAAGTGTTTTATTGCATAGATCATAAAGAAATGCATCTCACGCGGATAATATATAAGAGGCCAATGATAAAATATTGAATTGGACATGGTGTATAAGCAATATTAGTAACACATAAAATAAAAATTAATTAAAAAGGAAACCATATACCTATTTATTATTTATATTTCATTTGTATTGCTTAATATTTATAACGACGGTGGCACAAAGGGAACATTTAATGCTTTTTTATTTCCTACTAGCCAAGTTTTAATTGGTATTTAATAATAAAATAATATTATAATAATTAAATAATAGAATTGTATCGTTACAATTTGAAAATGTATGACGTCATTTTTTCGATTAAGATAGGAGACATGCTACTACTTGTAATATATGTATAAAGCCAATAAAATTCTGTTGCAGATAAAACTAATGTTTTTTCTTTATTTTTGAATGCTTGCTAGCGATAAAACTATTTTCAATATTGATAAGTGAAGTGATATAATAAATTTGAAGCAGAATTTTTATTTATTTTTTAATCCTGCCAATATTTATTTTGTTTAATGTGCTACTAATGTTTAATGGGTGACGATTATGATTAAGATATATATATTTTTTAAATATTAAAATACAAACATTGTTACACCAAATATTGAGACAAAAAAAAATATACTTAAGCGCCAGTAGAATGTGGCGACTTACGTCATAGCTTGATAGATGGCTTCGATGCCGTATCTCATTGCGAACTCGTCGACGATCTCCTCTGGATTTTCGTTGAAGTAGATCTTCCACGCATCGTCGCCCCTCGCAGCTGGCAGCGTCACCGCCCCGCCGTTTTCTTCACACAAGTAGTGGAACAGGTTCTCGTGAAGACACGTATACTGCGATAGCAAGACACATATGCTAGTACATATTAATTAAATTAACCGTTATATTACACATAAATATAGTTTTTTTTGTATTTAACACTATTCTTTCTTTATTTTTATTTTATTTAGCTATAGGCTAACTTATCAGGGTGACATGTATGTATGCAGGAGTGAGCACCTTTCAATAGACAATTTAATTAATTTTTCGAACCATTTTCACGTCTGGTTTATAGTATGAGTGTGATTATTGCTGCCTTTTGTTCTTCTATATGCTTCTATATTCTATATGTTTCTATATTCAGAGCACTTATTCAATAGCAAAGAAACATTTCAAAATAAAATACACAATTACTGAGTCGCAAATATTGTATCCAAAAACAAATATTGTATCCAAGGAATATATAAATAAAAAAAAGGTTTGTCATAACTTTTTCTATATTTCCTAATTTCAATTTCACCCCGAAAACAAAATCGAACCCTCATGGGAAATTAGAATTCAAACAGAAAATAAATTGAATTTCACTTGTATTTGACCACCACGAATGTACGTATAGGTACATATATCAGTATATCATATATCACGTATTTACTTACAAGTAGTATTACTAGTGTTCTTGGATTATGCAATTAGGCATTGATAAAGTATATTTCGAAGTTATTACATACATATTCCCGACTCCTAAACGTGAATGTAATCAGACACTACAAATTGCTACAGACATTTGAACATTAAATTTGGAATGTCACCGTACGGTTGAAGCGTAACTGTAAAAAAAATTATTCATTTGTTTCCTTGATTTTAAAAGTTACAAAATTAAAAATAAATTATTATACAAAACTATACACACGATTATATATCATATTTGAATGTATTATTGGCATTTGATCTCCGTGATGAGAAAAAAAATATATTCAAAAACATTTACATTTACATTTCCTCTTGTGTCAGAGTGAAATACACTGTGAATATTAATATGACAGATATCTGTACTGCTTTAAGATACATTTGGGTCGCAGTGCGGGACCCGAATGTGGTATACAGGATGTTACACTTGTTTAGTTCGAATATGCGGCACATGGCCCTAATGATATTGTAATGGTGTGCACATTTCTACATTTCCTTAGTATATTCTGAAGTAGTTGGCTATGAATATGATATGATGGCAGAACGGTGAGTATTTTTGACGCGTGCTATGAATGATTTTATAATTAACGTCTTATTTTGCGTCGCTTGTAGTTGTACATAAGCGGTAATAGCCACTTGAGACCGAGATACGTTTCGTATTCTTATGAAATTAAAGAAATGTTGACATCAACTTGATTTACAGTCAAATCAACGCGTTTGTTTTCACCGCGCAGTAAGCTCATATTCAAAACGCGATTACAGAATTAATCTATGATTTTTAATAGGTTGCTAAGTTGTCGTTTTGATGACTACCTGAGCGTCTCTAGTATAATTAATCAGCGTCGTATATTCAAGTAAAATTTTAACAGTTTCTATACGAGTAGCATTTTAGTGCTTCGACAATAACTCGGATAACAAATTATTGGCTCTTACTGCTCTTCAACCAACCTAAACTAACAATATCATACCCGCAGGTTCACACTAATTCAACACGTCGCTTTCATTGTATAGGCGTTATGCTTAGAATATACGTTAATTTTGCGTTTGGACAAATCCCATATTATTAATGACAACCCCCACCGCTATTCACGTTTATAATCTCGCAAAATTGAACGCGGTGTTGCTTAAGGTATTCTGAGAAGACATACTTCTTGTAATAACAATATATTAACCCTGGCTTTGTACTGAGATAACACTAGTCTATTATTGTGTACTTGTGTGTAATGGAATAGTTTAAACCTGTCTAAGTTTTGCGTGAGGATAGACTAAATGGAATGATCACTTCATTCATACAAATAATAATAATAAAATTTAATAAAAGTTTTGCGAGTTTGAAATCGCCATAGCGTTGGAACGGGGGAGGGGAAAGGAGCGCGGGAAGTGGGGATCTGTAACTCGGGCCTCGGAAATTTAGTCGCAATGGAGCGCTTTACGGGTGAACAGCG
>DVPR01001585.1:0-10660 GCA_018239345.1 Oxynetra stangelandi | reverse complement strand
GTGACATCCCTTGTAGACATGCTCAATGCAAACTCATGAATATAATATCTATATATTGAATGTTAATATTAATTTAAATATCCAATTATAAATATAAATAAAAGGCATAATGTCAAACCCTAAATTATTGAAATTATAGTCAATAGCTCGAAGGGCGCACAAAGCCGAGGTACGACTATCAATAATTATGATATTCATTTAAGTGTATCTATGTGTACCTTATAATGAATAAAATAATTTGAATTTGAATTTACGAAAGAGTGTATATTCTCCGCTGTAACTCTTTAAATAAAAATTTTTCTATTAACAATAAACATAAGAGATAAAATATCCTGTTCAGAAAAGTACAGGAACACTAATGAATATTGATTACTATATTACATTTCAGAAATAACTCAACAAATTCGTTGATGTGGATAAATACAATTCATAAGCCAATTGCATTTGGGCTCTGTGGTTTAAGCCTGATAAAAATTTTTATCTATAAACACTCAATATCAGTGTTTAACCGCCTATTAAATATTCACAAATTTCTATATTATTTTAATATACAGGATGTATAAAAAAACAGGGAACCTCCAAATTATTGATTGTTTATAAATAATTAAGTATATAAATAAATGTTTCCCAATTCCACCAAGATTCTATCTAATTATTCGTTATACGTACATGAAATTATTATCTTCTAGAGCATTCCCCATCAGTTTATTATACACTCTATCGTTAAATATAAAACTATACGAGAAATTAATATGAATAAGACACTCACTCTTGTTGGAACCTTTGTAGTTGTAATAAAAATTCTATAAGATGTAACAACCTGCAATTAATGAAATAATATATGACTTTTTCTGTGGTATTGTTTGATTAAAATACATCGGTTAGTATTCTAATAATATTTAAACAGTATTATAATTAGTTAGTTTATTCAATGTTTAAATGTATTTTTTCCTATTCGGAAGACATTGCTATGATTTTTTTGAACTCCAATAGTGAGCCTATTGGAGAGTTGTTAACGTGATCGTCCTCACGGCCATCACGTTTATATTCAGTTGTACCATCCCACAGGTGACAGAAGTATTCCATGCAATAATGGACTTGCATTTGTTGTACGACGTGCAATTGCTCAAGTGTAAAAAATAATGCCCGACCCCATTAAGGATACCAATGTGTTTCACAGTACTTTTTGCCTAATATTCACTGAAGCAAACAAAACTAAGATTGGGCGGGATGTGCATACCCAAAATAACAAGAGTGGTTATGACTACGGATGCATCTCGGATAGTCAGAGTAACATTAAAGTGACTCTGATTTTTTGTGATTGAGATGACATTGGAGGCATTTTAAGCGAGCGTATTGATGTTGCCCAATGACCAACAAACATTTATGAATTCAATCATCTCTTCTCTCTTACGCTGTATCTCATCCTCACTAGCTCATGCAAACGAAATGTATCTTTCGATAATGGTGCTATCACCCACAACTGATAATGTAACAAATTATATGAAGGAGTATACTACAATTATTTATCTTTTAAACATTTTTCACCAATAATTCTAGATAGTCTTATCATATAATGATAATGCTAGCAGCGATTACACATTTTTTCATAAAGCATCAAAATACAACGTACTATATAAAATACCCGTCTACCAACTAGAACTTGGCCAGTGTGAGAGACTTTTTAATTCTAAGAATCCTGAGTATGACATTGGAAAGTTAAAGAGTTGATAAGAAATATAAAACATATATATATCGGTCAAATTTTGAAAATTAATTTTATAAAAAAACTAATACTTATACATTTATTCTGTGTATAATAACATTGTAGCTTAAGTTAAAATAATAACGCTTTGTATTTGTCAATGTATATAAATACTGAAAAATGATTAAAAGATAAATAAACAATACATTAAACATTGGCATAAACACTGTCACATATGAGAAATTAAAAAAAAAAAACAAATTAAAAATAGATGTTACAAAATAAAATCAAGCAGTCTGCTCCACTAATGGCAGATATTTATGTAGGTATATAACAAGACAACACAGATGGATAACACAGCCAGACACACCTAATACATGACTCATTCTATTGTCCAGAATTTATCAATTGCTCCCAATGTTTAATTTGTACACTGAGTACAATTGTAGAATTTAAGATATCCTTATTCTATACTTGCAACAATATGAATATTTATATACGAAAATATATCAATGAACTATATTCAGATTTCGTTCCAAATTATTTTGGAAGATACATTATTTGAGTGTCCATTGGAATGAAATTTTTTAACAATTATTAATACAAAAAAATCGAATATAAAAGTAATATTGAATTGATATAGCAAAAAAAGTACTTACTAAAACTCTGTTGTCAACTTTATCACCTCTTGATTCCATACGGATAAGGGATTTATATAATATTTTCACATTTTTCCCTAATACATTGCTGATGCTCTCTAAAAAAAAATTAATCAAAAATCATAACGCGAGATTTATATCGTCAAATTATATACTGCAAAATTTTGTATTAAACGCATTTATTTGTTAACATATAGACTATTACAGGAATACACGTACCGCTCAATTCTGAAGATATTTGCGATTTTGTTGACATTTTTGTGATTTTCTTCAATGTCATTACTACTGTGTAAAGTTATTTATTTTCAAAGCAATCTACTTCCATAATCGGTAATGTTTTTTTGTTATAGTAATTAAATAGCAAGAAATCATTTATATATTTTTTTAAATAAGACACATATTGCAATAATTATGAAAAACTTCTAGTAGGTATGGTATTGACTGAAACCCACTACACCTTTATACACATCACACAGACACACACGACATAGTTGAATAGAAGTAATATTAGCCACACTTGTATATATACAACACACCACACTTCAGTTCAACACCGCAGTCACAGCTCACTGTAGTAAGCTCACAGATATAAGCAAGAAAGTTTCATTCTGCTATTGTAGATTATATATTAATAATAATTATACATCGAAAGAAATTAAATAATTGTCATATTAGTAATCATCTGTAACCGATGTACTTTTGTTATATGTTATTATTGTTTGAAATAACACGAATACTTAGATTCGTACAACTATTTAATTGAATAACAAAATAATATAGTCAAGATGAATTTAAAATATATAACAATTAAATGAAATAAAAATAAGTAATATACGACATTTCTAATCTGGTTGGTAGTATCACTTGAGATACAAATTTCTAGCAGAGTAACCTTGTGCTGTAAATATTTTGAGCTGTATAGACTTTCTTTCGATATATTTTTTTGTTGGACTACTGTATTTTAATATTACCATCGAGAAATGTTTGTTAAAGAATTTTTAATCAACCTCCCTTCACTATCGCAGCAGTAAGGAGTCAATCACGTTCATAACCCATCAGATCTAACACGTACATACATTTTTCATTGTTCTGTGAATAGCGCTTAAGATTACCGTGTACGACACACGATAAATTCAAAGGACATTAAAATTCCTTTTAGTAACAAACACTGACTTTGAAGATGTTTAAATTAACTATGTGACATTGTTTTTTTTTTCTTATAAATACTGTGTTGATAAGCTTGATACAAATTTATTATCTGTTATGTTATCAATTGAGTCAATTGTTAAATTTAGCTTGTCTATGTTATTTTTGTAGATTGCTTTTAAAATAAACATTTGCTTTAAATAATTCAATTAGATGCAGCAATTTAAAGTTAATTGGTATTTGTACATTCTACACAATTAGATAGTAACAATGAACAAGAATTTCGAAAGATGCTCACATTGTAATCGTCGCAAATGGCTCGCAACAGGATGTCTTCGAAAGTGGTTGAAACCAATGGAATGTAAACATCTACAACGGACTATTGATAACAAACGAGACTTCAACAATTCTGATATAGTGAATTGTGTATTTTTACCAGAACGTAAGCCACTTGTTAACACAAGTAAATTTTTGAAATTTTGGAAGAACAAGCTCTTCCTAACGGGTAGTGTTAGATCCCTGCAAAGATATTTCGGTAATAAGAACAACGATGGCGAATATATATGTAATTATAATAAAAACGCTGAACCGTGCTCCTCATCGGACAAACGACTGACCATTCCCGGTGAGATTCGGAAGGACGCCGAACCGGAAGGACAGATTATGAAATGCCAGCATTCCGATGGCCATTCCGTTCTACGAGGCCATCATCAACATTCATCACTCGAAACATGTGCTATTTATTGCCAATTATCGAAGTAAGTAATGGTATTTTTAAAGGATTCAAATTTGAACTTTATATCTAGATATATATAGAACTGGACTTTATTTCTAAATATATAGATCATAGGATTACAAACTTATCTTCCTAGACCCTCAGGACAGTAGGGTTTCATATAATAAACAATAACAGTTTTAACTTGGGATTTGCTTGGCAACTTTTAATGAATAAATAAAGCAGTAATATGGTAAATTCACGATATTAACTTAGCTGAAGTTTAAAATTTTCAATGTAATAAAATTAACTTATTAATTATTTACTGGTCAGTGTGGAGACGTTTGGATGCTGAACAGCCTAGTATCAGCCTCTGGTCTCAGCATGAAACCAAACCAAATCATGTTTAATGAACACATTGGTCTAATACCTGTTATTGTAAATGGCTATGCTTTCGAAGTTGTTTCGGAGTTCGGATATTTCAGCCTGAATACCAATCTTATCGACCATTATCTGTGAGGTGACCAGCGAGAATCAAATAATCGGTCTGTTTATAGGCATGTAATATAAGATAGCAACAATAAAAGATGCTTTTGCTACCTACATAGAGTTTATTGTATTTCTATTTCTCAGGCATGGCTGGTATTGGGGAGGCATAACGTCGAGTGAAGCAGAAAAACTTCTCGCTGGACAGCATGATAATGTATTTCTTGTAAGAGACTCGTATGATTCAAAACATATTCTCTGTGTCTCTTTTCGCTGCGTTGGACGAACATTACATGCCCGCCTTCGACATGCGAATGGATTGTTTTCATTGAACAATGAAACATTTGTACCACCCAATCGAATATCAGAACATTGTGCAACTGTGGATGTCAAATCAAAGTTATTTGAAATGCCAGTAAAACTAGCCAGGCCCTTAAACAGGTATACTTTTCAAACAGTGATATAAAATATTGTATTTATAAAATATTTATATACACATAATGATGGGGTTGATTGCAGGTTCGCAAGACTGGATTCCTTACAAATGATCTGCAGGTTTGTCATCAGACAAACAGTCTCAGAGAATGCTTGGGACAAGTTACCGCTGCCGCCAAATCTTATATCTTATGTCTCTATGGGCAGTGATTATATTGTATTTTCATAGTAAACAACTAAACATAGAACATGTTGTAGTGCCTTGTAATTACTAGTAGCACACTTCTTATATTTTAGCCTTTTTTACAATGATAATAAACATATCCTATATAATTATGTATGTAAAAAATGTTTATAAATTTATACAGAATGCAAATGTTAATAATTTTTAATAATAAATGATGACTGTACTGTGATTTATCAATGGTTTTATTTCATTTTATTTGTTGATGTTTCTGATAAATTTAAGCCTATTGAAAAAATGCTAAACAATTATGTATCTATATTATTTTGAGGAAGTAATTCATGTTAGCTGTTTCTTAGTTGGGCTATACAATTTAATTTGTTGTACATTTATTATTCTTCGGCCATTTCGGTTTATACAGGAAACAAAGACATTGAACATTCGTCAAAAATAGCTCTGCATACTGAATAATTCACCCATATTGATCATTTTTGAACAGGAAACTTTATATGTAATATATTGCATTGTAATGTATGCTACTAGTTAAGGGGATATGACAATAGCCGATAAGACATGACTAATAATTTACAATATTTATTCCTCATTGTCCAAAATGTGCAGACTAAACATAATATAGGCTTCTCATGTAATGTATGATGAGTATCTCAATTAATATAACGACGTTCCCTGCCAATGATAACATACGAAATAAGTCTCTACAGCGGAGACGAGTTCTGCGAACGCAATATTTGTGTCGTTATAAGTTTTCTATATGTAACAACAGCTCCAATGGAATATGTAAATCGATTTATTGCCAATTATTAAGGTAAGATATATTTTTTTACAAGATAGTATGAACCCTGGGAAATGACATGGGCTAGTTAGAATGTTTTTTTTTTATCATTCATGAAAAAAATTAAATGGATGTCTAAATAAAATAACGATGTACTTATGGTTTCTGTGTTGGTAATAGTTAATAATATGTAAAATTTCAAATCGTAGATAGTTTGAGTCAACTCGTAATTAACCATGTCGAATAATAATTGGTTTTCATAGTTGAAACAGAAGGCACCAAGACAAAGTCTTCAGCAAATTGTTTAATAAGTCTTGTCACATGCTTGGGGTATTATAAGAATTTCACATTTTAATTAATTCCAATTGTCATTTAACAATTGTCTTATTGTTTATCAATTGTCTTTTTACCAACACAGATAATTTCAACGATATCTGGAAATTGAAATAATAATTAAGTAGTTTCTATTGTCTTCTTAATTATTTTAATAACATCACTTTTTTCGGATATAACGGTTTATTGAATAATAATAATATTTCTCCAATGTTTTAGTTGTGGGTGGTACTGGGGAGCTCTATCTGTCAGCGAAGCTACAGATATTTTGATGGACCAACAAAATTATGTTTTTTTGGTGAGGGACTCATATCACTCAAGATATATTTTCTGTGTGTCTCTTCACTATCGGGGCCGTGTCTTGCATTTACGCATGTATACTTCTAATGGCCTTTTCTCTTTGGACGACAAAACATTTGTACCATCCACACAAATAGTTGCACATTGTACAACAGTGACTAGGCAGGTGTTTGGAACGACTGTTAAATTAACAACACCTCTTAGCAGGTGAGTGAGTATCAAGTACAGTAAGTAATGATTCCACACTGTTAAGTATGTACATATATATGAAAGTGCCGTATTTATGTGTATAAATGTGTATATATGTATATATATACGCTGCCAAAGTTTGAGACCACTAATAAAAACTTTTGTTATTACTAAATATTTTGCAAAATATTGTGATAATATGTAATCTGCACACCTGCTTATTCTTTTGTTTAAAACGATTGCCTAAAAGCTTATTTTTTGTACAAGCATTGTTTCCAAACTTCAATGTGAGCCGAGGAAGGTCTACTCCGATAATCAGTCGTAAATTTACTATTACCTCATAACCACAGCTTATTTTACAACAACTTACAATGCAATTTTATTCTTTTATAACAATTTCTGTGTACATTTCTTTTGTAACACATGTACTAATTTCAGATTTGCACGACTGGACTCTTTACAGAGGAATTGTAGATATGTTATTAGGCAGATGGTACCAGAGGACACTTGGAACAAGTTACCATTGCCTCCGAGTCTTGTATCTTATGTGTCATCAGGTAGAGATTACGACTAAACAATCATGATGATTTTAAATCACAAATAAAAGGCGTGTTTAAAACATACACTATTTATTGACCAACAAAAAGAATACTGTCACATTTTTTATAAATTGTCTAAGTCATGGATTTCGAATTTATTTTAATGAATTGATTCCCAGCATGTTTTTAGCCTGAAACAAAATATAGCATAAGTTTGACGCCATATTAAATATATGTTTTGAAGTACATAAAGATTCTATTATGTTCTATAACTGAATGAGACAATTCAATTATGTATTATTGTTCAATAAAACTGTATAGAAGTGGTCTCACCGTAACAAAAGCAGCAGTTAACGTTTGTGGCGCAACAGACACTGGATTCATATTTAAAGCAGTCTGAATCATCTCTGCATCTCTTATCCGGGACTTTACAAAACTTCTTGTTGCACTATTATCTTTACTGTTATCTGTCAAATAAAACAACTCCGATGCCTTGTATATACCGGCCAATCCGACCCGGCGAATGTACCAATTGAACTGAAATTATTAAAAAAATGAATGTAATTAAAGGAAAAGAACCAGTATACATATAAGTAAGAGATTTTGACATCATTTCTATAATACGGAGACTGTTAGCAGAAGAGGTTGTAGATCTGATGGTGAAATTTGGTTAACAATCTGCGAGAAGTCATGAAGATTCTAAGAAGATCTGTGAGTTATCTTAAATATAATACAATGATTGTTGTCAGTGGGCTGTTGTTCCCAACAGATCATATTGGTCACCAACTCTACCAAATTCCTCTATACGGGGATCATATTAGATTTTGAAATGCTAGTTTATGAACTCGAGAATAGAGCCTTTAAAGTATAACTTTGGCACAACCATAAAACATTTTAACATGCCATTATTTATATTCTACACGTTCAGGTCTCAGAAATCAGACTAATGCTACGAATGTTGTAGTGGTATATACAAATAAATGTATAATAGAGCAAAATGAATTCTTAAAATCATGTTATGTTATGTCAAGAAGCTAATTGTATGCATTCAAAACTCTAGCTGTATAGGAAAAATTTAACCCATGTTCATCTTTAGCGATGGTCAAGTAGATATAGATAAGTTTATTCAATTGCCTAAAATAACATGTCTATCACTTAACAACGGTTGTGGAATTTTAAGAAATATTTTAGTTGAGATAGTCAAATGTTACTTACATCAACACTGCGGTCACCTGTGTGGTAACAAATGTCGTCAACTAAAGATAACAATGTTGCTAAACAGTTTGGTACATTATTGGGAAGAGTCTGAATTGCCATAGCTTTGGGCCACGAAGTTCTGTAAACAAAAAATACATTTAGTGTAAGCATATAGTTCGAAACAATGATTATGTTCAAGCTGAAGTAAGTACTATCTATAGATAAACTTATAATAGAAAGAAAATAAAAAAAACAAAAACTTACTTATAGGGTTCTATCATCAGTAATCGGATCATTATAGCATTTTCAATTTGCTGAGCTGGTATTTTCGATTCTTTAGTATCTTGCTGCGGCCACTGCAACAAAAATATTAAATTAATATAAAGTTATAAACAAATTTTGTTACTTTATCGCATTGATACTCACCGCCTTCATTTCGCTAACTAGCTCTTCATTACACTTGACATTAAAATAATGAACGAGATCTCCTCCTCCATTGGAGAACAAGCCGTGGGAAATCCCAGGATACCCAGCGGCTTCAGCCCCTCGGCTCAGGGATTCGACAGACCATCCTGACTTTGGCACAAAGTCCAGGGCTTTTATCAAAATACGATGCTTTATGTCTTCTTCATATTGTTGCTCTTCGTGTTCTGTGGCGACTATTTGCATAGGAACATCTTTGGGTTTCACAGTTTCTTTGACATGCTGACAGTAAAATCTTAATGTTCTTTGGGCATTATTTATTGGAACTATTGTGAGCGGTTTTACAAATCTACGCCCAATCCTTAATGCTGTTAACAAAATAGTACTGTGACTTATAAACATTAATTAATTATTTACAATATAAATTTAAATATACAAGTGAATACATTTTTTGATTGTAAGATATACTAATTAATTGATAAACTTAGGAATGTACGGTCATCTTGGTTTGTTGCATCTTGCTCAAACCAATACATTCAGATAATCGAGCTACCAATCCTTCTATTAAATGAAATGCATTGAGTGCTGAATGAATTATTTCTTTTTTCTTTCTTGTAGGTATTTTATATAGAACCGTCCCTCCCACGTGAATGGTGACATCCATTTGGTCTTCACGTGAACTTTTTGCCATTTCAATATCCTTTAACTTCTGTTCATAATGAGCTTTTGACATATTGAGCCCAATTCTTAATTTATCCAAATAATCGGTTTCAATTATTCCATAGAGCTCCCTGATACCAGTCACATTCTGTGTATCTCTTAATATGATATATCTCAAGAAGTTAAGCGATGAAATTATCTGGTCAGCCAGTTCAACTAAATCTGATTCTGCTCCATGTGGAAGTTGGCAAAATTTCTTTACGACGTCCATAAGTTGTTCACCAGTAAAACAATCTGGCATGAGAGCGTCTTTGAACGCTTCGTCTAATGAGTTTTTGTAAAGAGTTATAGCGTAACCAATCAAGCCCGAATGATTTGCAATAATTAATATATACTTTATGAGCATACACCTGCCATTGTAATCAAATTTGTTTATAATACTTTTGATCTGATTGACAGCAGATTTACGTATAAAATCATATGTGGAGTAAATAGCAATATTAACAAGACCCTTGCACAAATCATAGTGAGTTGACAATATAAGTTTGGCCGATATGCTTTTGTCAGGAATATAACTGAGTAATGATTTAGATAGTGTCATTGCTTTACATAATGGACCGTATTCCGTAAAACCTAACAAATGAACAACGCACAACAAAAGAGTATTAACTGTGTATTGAGTTGAATAAACACAGGGTACAGCTGTATCCGGCAGCTCGAAATGACCAGAATGAGTGACGTAAAAAAATCCCGACAGTGTAGTCATATTAATTTTTTCTCTATGTTCATACGGTGATATATCTTCCTCTCCGTCGGATGAGATTTTCTTAGATCGATTACTTTCCCTGTGACATAAATGGACATATGGTAAAAATTTTAAAATGTTCTTAACAAGT
>DVPR01001584.1:0-10661 GCA_018239345.1 Oxynetra stangelandi | reverse complement strand
AGCATTACAAGATCAAACCGCTGGACAATGGAGGGTTCTACATCGCGACGAACCAGACATTCCCGAGTTTGCCGGCCCTCGTCATGTCTTATACAAGTGAGTCGCTATTTCTACTTCGTCGTCTAAACGAGTCAGCAATATTTGTGTGTAATTTGAATGGATCCCAGTATCAAATTTTCAGATCAGGTTTTCAATTTAGGGGGTTTGATATTCTAATAATCATATATTGGAAAAAATATATCCCAAAGTAAATAAGGTCTTCTACGGTCACCAAACGGATGATACACTACATAAATAAATTTTTAAGTACATACTCATACGATATATAATTTTACACACATCGTATAAATATTTATTCTCTTAGGGAATGTAACCCATTAATCCACTTGTAGCACTCAGGATATATAACCACTGAATTCACAGTCAAATTTCAAATCCTACGTGTTAAATTCATAATTATTTATTGAACACCAAAATATGTTTGATCAAGGAAAACTCGCCAAATTTCTTTGGCGGCGAACATGTCGCACTTTCTTGGATCTGGATAAAAATTTAAAGAAAATTATTAGGCAAAATATGTAAACATTTCGTTTTCGATTCAAAACTTTATTTCTATGTGGTAGCAATTAGAACCAGTTCAAGATTAAGGTCGTGGAATTTCCAAGCATTTTTTTCTTTGGATTTTCCAGTTACTCAAAGGTCAAGGACTTGTTGGCGTGTAGGTATAATCTGTGACTACGGAAAATGTACGAGTATGATAAGGTTTTGTATTGGGCAATAACCTTTTGCGTGTAGTAAAGCAAGTAATATATCACGCAAAACGTAGTAGGTACATTGCACTGTAAGTGGTTCGTTAGTAAGTGAAATTTCTATAGTGGCTCTAAGTTTCTGTAAAATTTTTTTATGAAATCTTATAATAAGCCATCGGCAAGGACACCGTGCAACATGAACGTCGCTATATTTTATTAAAATTTGCAACCAACTCCAAATATAACTGAAGCGTTATAATGTTTGCTGTACTGTAATATTATTAATTACAAAATTGTCATTTATCCAAATGTTTTGACATACATATTATGTATGTTCTCTATGTGTTATGTGCTCTCTGCCTACCCCGCTAGGAACCTGGCGTTTATTCAATAGAAATACTGCTTAGGGAATTCCAACATCTTTGATAGCATGCCATTTGTTTCATGTGTATTTTGATTATTTTAACAAGTCTCGAGACTACTTTAATTTTTTTTTGTAATGCTCATAAAGATCTTCATAAACATACATTATAAATAAATAACCGTCACGCCAGGTCCCTAGCGGGGTAGGCAGAGAGCACGGAGCGCCAAACATCTCTGTCCTTCCTTCTGAATTATTTATAATAAAAATACTAATCGCTTTTCAGAGAACGCTCTCGGCCTATGTCACGTACTAGCCCGAGCGTGTCCAAAGCCCGAGCCGCAGATGTGGGACCTCGGGCCGGAGCTGCGGGACAAGTGGGAAATCCCGCGCAGTCAGATACAGCTCATCAAGAAGCTGGGCCAGGGGAACTTCGGGGAGGTGTATTATGGCAAATGGTGCAATAGCATTGAGGTGAGGACAGTTTTGATTAACTGGAATTTCTTTTTTCTAATCTCTGAGGTTTTCTTAAACCATATATTGGATCATTGTATTGTTTTTAGGGATGGATTTTTTTTTGTTAAAATTAACTGATTTTAATCAAATGGGTAAAAGTACTTGTCAATAGATTTATAATGGAAAACGAGTGCCTTACAAAAACACCTAAACCATTCAAAAAACGAATTCAATATTACGTTCTACGTACGTCTAATCTCATGATATTCTCTGTATTACTAACTTTGGTTTACTTCAATAAAAAAATTTAAATATGTATACTTTTCGTTTCAGGTCGCCGTCAAAACTCTAAGAGAGGGCACGATGTCCACACAAGCGTTCCTACAAGAGGCTGCGATTATGAAGAAATTCAGACACAAACGCCTAGTCGCTTTATACGCTGTGTGCTCCCAACAGGAGCCCGTGTACATAGTCCAAGAGTACATGAGCAAGGGTTCCTTGCTGGAGTTCCTCAGAAACGGCGAAGGGAAGTCCCTGCACTTCGAGGACCTGGTTTACGTAGCGGCCCAAGTGGCGTCAGGGATGGAATACCTGGAGTCCAAGCTGCTAATACACAGAGACTTGGCTGCCAGGAATGTGCTCATAGGCGAAAATAACGTCGCGAAAATATGTGACTTCGGACTGGCCAGAGTGATCGAAGACAATGAATACTGTCCGAAACAAGGCTCCCGCTTCCCGGTGAAATGGACAGCGCCCGAAGCGATCATATATGGTCGCTTCAGCATCAAGAGCGATGTGTGGTCGTACGGTATATTATTGATGGAACTTTTCACGTACGGTCAGGTCCCGTACCCGGGGCTGCACGGCAAGGAGGTGATAGAACAGGTGGAGAGGGGCTACCGCATGCCGAAGCCGGTGGGCCACTACTTACCAGACGATATTTATAGACTGATGCTCCAATGTTGGGACGCCGTGCCCGAGAAGCGGCCCACCTTCGAATTCCTAAACCACTATTTCGAATCGTTCACAGTGACCAGTGAGATACCTTACAGAGAAGTGCAAGACTAGTGCTGTGATATAGTGAAATAGGTTTTTTTTTATCAGTTCTACTGGCAACACTCATTCGAATGTTGTTGCAACTTTTTGTTGATTGCGATCCAACACGGCTAAAGTAAAAATTTTATGCGGCCAATGTAATTTTATTGACGTAAGCATGAATAATTGCAAATGATCACTAGTCATGTTTTAAAATCATTGAAACAATTGTATAATAAATATATTGACGTTTTTATCGATTACCATGAAAAAGTATTGTTGAGTGTTAATGCTGTAAATGGTTGCATATTGCATTTTGTGTATACATGTTTTATGTACGATGTTTAAAAAAATTTGGAAAAACATATTAACGCCGTGTTCTTGCATTGAGCTATTTTTTATAGACGCATCAACAGAAAGTTGTGATGTTAGCTTTTAATATTAATATTGATTGATAACGCAAAACTGTGCATTGTGAGACAGAACATTTTTATGGATCATCGAAATTGAACTAATGGGATGTGAAGTGTTTCAAAGATATGTATGTGTAGGGTCCTTATAGCGAATATCTAGAGTTTTGATACGTGGTTGTATGTACGTATACTAGTTTCGGGAATTGTTTGAAAATTTAAACCACATTCAGTCATTCTTATATCTAACCATAATAATAAGTTACGACGACCCATTTTACGTTACATATCTCGTCACCTAACGTCACATTTTAACTGATACTTTTATTGCTTTGTAGTATAAAATATCCATACATCTATTATGAGACAATATACGATGTATATTGAATGCCTCGTAAAATACTAAAAATATAATGTCAGATTCACTATTTACTAAACTATTTACTCGGCGAAGAAGTCACAAAGAACCTGTACACTGATACTGACTTTTCGTGATGTCACGAGTATTTTGACAGCTAATTTGGCGCTCATTGAAAACAGTTTCCGTATCTAGAATCGTTCATACACGTCCGTTAAAAAATCAAATGTTTTAGTATTTTTATATATAAAAGCGTTGACAAAACATTACAGGAACGTGTGAGCTTCGTTTTAATTGTTCGTTTGCTTTGTTCTGATTTGGGATTGGTAGAAATTGGATCTAACGTTGATTGACGCACTTGCAGCTACTAAATTTAAAATGTTCGAGGACACTAATACGCGTAAGTCCACTAAATCTTAAAATTTAAGCAAATTATAGACTCGCAAACACTTCTATTTTCTTATTTATTAGCATCGGTAGCTTATAAGCACGCGTAGGATTGTTTTTGCTTTCTGTACAGTTCACTAAGAATTAAGCAAATCGGTTTCAAGATGCAAAACCTTACACAATATTTTCATATTCTAAAAAAAGATGTGATATTTTTTCATCACGTAAGGCCCAAAAATGAAAGTTTTTCGTTATTATTATCTGTATAAAATTGTAATTATTAGCTGGTTTTTATTAGAAGTTAAATTAATCACTAACATATGCATATAAGATACACAAACATCTCTTTTGAGATAACGAATTAATTTTTATCATTATCCTACTCGTTCAGATATACATTGACTTGCTATATAAAATACATCACAGTATAAATCTGACTAAACGAAATCAATAATAGCAAACAAAAAATAATTTTATAAATTTTTTTGGTTTTGAAAAAAAAAACCTTATTTTTTATTGACAGCCAAATTTTTTAAATTTTAATACATACAGTATGTCAAATGTTTCATCAATTCTATACGGACGTAGGTATAAAATGTACACTGCCGATAAACCTACAAAAAAAACATGACTGTCGTGAGACTATTTTTTTAAAAGTATCTCGTTAAGACGAATTGTTAATATTTGTAACCTTTTCGTAGGATTTCTCGTCAACACGCACGTCTTACCGATTGGTCCTCATTATTTGATTTAAAACACGTAAAATCACTCATGTTCATTTTCATCTCAACTAAACGCATAATGACTCACTCATCTTTAATATTACTATTGCATTGACATTCGACCAACATAATTGACATCTGCCATAAAGCGAAAGCTCTTCGCTGTCGAGTTTTACACACACACACACACACACACACACACACACACACACACACATACGCACACACAACAGTTGGTGTTTGTAATTATAAACAAATGAGTTTATTTAACAGTACTATGACATAAATTACATTTTGTATACCAATATCAACAAGACAATTGTTAGCACGTGTTGTTGTCGCATAACTCCGACCGAAGTTAATCTAGATACAACCGAAGTATATATAGATCTAGATAGAGATTATAATACTCACATTGTTAATCGTCAACTCATTTCGAACGCCGCTACTATCAGTCGCCTATTCTTTTACTGTTATGTGTTTTTAAAGTCAAACATTTTGTAATTGTTCATGTATAACATTTGATTTTACTTATACAATATGACAGTTACAGAATTTGCACTATTTAGATCTCAGTTTGTATGTATATATATATACATATGTATATTGTGCATGATTCATATGCAATATATTGAAATTCTATTTATTTACAAGCAAATCGTTGTAGATTCAGTTTAGGTGAGTGTACCTACGCCTTTCGGTAAAATCCAAACATACTTATATTTACAACTCTCAGTTTGCATGTGATTATTATTGATACCTTGCGATTTGTTAATCTGAGCAGAGAACTTTATATTCCATTGCTAGTAGCTAGATATAGCGCGATACAGCAACGTTGTAATTTCTGTTGAATTACATTTGAAGTATTTTCATTGGCCACAAACGCGCTTGATTTTTTCTTATTATTTGTATTGTCAATATGGAATGCTAGTGGAACCTTGTGTCCAGGGCTCGACAGAAACAGAACTGCCCTTGTGGAAGCTTAAAAAGATAGAAATAAGCGTTGTATTTGATAAGGATCAGGTTTTGTATTACGTTTAATTAATCAGTATCAATCAAATCTAGAAATAATGGTAGATACAAAGATGCGACCGAACCAGAATTGTTATCATATTGTCCTTTAAAAGTGTCCTTTTTATATATTGGATTTATGGTATACCTACATAACAACAAAAACTTATAAGCACTTCTATATTTCGAAGGAAAGAAAGATTAAAGAAACATTTGATAGAAAATTGTCCTGTGAAGTTTTGCACAATACCTAGGGTCTGTTGTGTTATATATTTATAAAATACTTTCCGTTCAACAGGTTTCTTTTATGTTTTTTTTCTAAAAATGCCTTGCTTATGCACCCAATGTTAATTATATTCGGCGTATTAAATTCATTTCCAAGGGTGTAATTAGTCATCTATGTTGGAATAATGTTTGCTTGAATTTGGAGTCGACCGTTTCATATATACGGTCATCGCATTCAGTTACTTTGTTCAAAAAAATACGCGTAAAAACATCCATTGCAAAATAATATTATTTGCTTTGAAAGTGTCGCCTAGTTCAAATCTGTAATTCAGATTTTAGGCTTTATTCAAAAAACGGTTCAGTTAGTGCAGTGCACGTGTTTATATAAACATCAATATCAAAGCTCCGAATGTTACTTGTGTAGAGGCTCCTTTGCAAAATATGTAAATATAACGCACGAATCTGTTCAGTCTTTAATTGTATATAAGTTTCGAACCAATCTATAATTCGGAAATCTATGTAACTGTACGATTCAAATGTAAATTTGTGTTTTATGCGACGTCCTAACATATTTATGTTAGCAGACGCCATGCGATTTCGTCCGTTTCAACCGGTCGCACTCTCTAAAGACATTTTCACAATCATGTTATAATATTATCAATATATTTCGGTGTTGTCACACAGCAAAAGAACAACATTTGCAAGGGGGCCAACTTCGTACGACACGTTAATGACAAATAACCTAGCTTTAGGACCATATACCAAAGAATTATTGTAAAATAAAAATCGAAAGATCGTTTAAGGTGGCGCGTATTTAATTTCTAGCGTAGTTAGACCTTGTGACATGTGTAACGTTAATTTATTTGACCAACACTTATCCCCATATTGATTCATATGATGGCTAATTTGTATAAATGTATCGGAAAGTAATAAGTATGTCACCACTGTGACAATACCTTTACAATGTCAATTGTATTTTCTATTGGAGAGCACAGCAGTTCGTCTGGATTCAAATTAGTTTTTGAAGCTGATTGGCGCGTAATTACTAACAAGGACCGAGTCTAGATTCGCCGCTGACTCCTCAAAGCGTACTTTTTTAATGGTGCAGCATTTTTTGTTCGTATTTTAAATAATGATAGATTTTAAGCATCTCCTTCTTTAGTATCCCATTGACATACTTATTATATTTCGATAATAATGTAATTAACATAATTCTTGACTAAATAACGACTGATCAGTTATCACAAAGCATAAATTTTAATACTTTTGTCGCCTTAAAAGTAAACTATGCTTTTCACTTTATCATCGTCATGTCATAGTGATTGTATTAAAACCAATGAAAAATAGTGTCTTAACATTCCAAGTATTCAAACCCTCTAAATTTGGACACTTTTGTATGAAAATTATTAGATTTGTAAGATTTTGTACATACAATGAAATAAATGTCATTGATATAATAATGTTTTTTATTTAATTTAAATTTTAATATTTCCTATAAAATAATGCATAAGTCATATTTTGTGAATACACATTTAACTTATTAATAATTGTATAAATAATAAAATTTAATCAATACAATAGTCTTCAATTAAAATGTGACCTTAAATTTTTTATAGTTTCTTAACAAAATTTCCTAATAAGTATAATAATAACATGACAAAGAAATATCACTAATATATAATTGATTATACAGCACCTCTGTTTAATACTATCCTTCACATTACAGGTATTTGAGTTTTAAATCTATATTTTTTTAATGTTTCAAACAATCAAATTCTACACCCTACTGTCGTTTAGATTGGGCTAATGTACTAAGAAGTAACGGATTCTGTTTTGTCATGTCCATTTCAATTTACTTGAAATTCGGATAATAATTTGACTAAATACAATCTAGAAATTATTGCTACTACATCAACATTAATATTCACTACTACGTAAACATTCGACACCCGACATTTAAAAGATCGATGCTAGAAATCTTTATTGCTACTACAGACAATAAAATTATTCACTTGCACCAAATCCACAAATATATGAGGTATGTCAATACCTATCGAGGCAGATGATAAACCAGTGCAAACTGTTCGTAGTAAGCGTCAATACCAAATAAATTATAAACTACAAAATAAAAGTCCAATTAAAATTGACATCAGTTCGCCATTAAATGACAATGACAAGTGACGTTTGCCACCTAATGGCGGCAAACCACGTTCGCACGCATTTCGCCAATAAGTGTATGGCTGCATAATCGTCATTTTTGGATAAACTTATAGTTTTACCCGAGTAATAAAAATAATAGTAACCGTAAAAAAAAACCCGACAAATTTTCTATGTTACCAACAAACTTACACGTTTATGTTTCGGTCACTGTAGGATGGAGAATGACTATATAAAAAAAATTTAAGATTTTAATGACATCAATATGGTATAAAAAATTATATATTTTGATAAATAATCCAATCGTGCAAAATTTTGCACCACCAAACCTATTCTGATTATATATAGATTCCGACAGCATAATTTCATTATGAAAATAAAGGGACGTAATTTACATAATTCTCTTAACATAATTGTCAATTTACTTTGGATTGAATGTAAAATTAATTTGGAACGAACGCTCGAAATTCTATTATTTGTACCTACCTACTGTAGATATCCAGATGTCCCTTATATGCTTTACCTCAAGTTCTTTATGTCAACATTATCTGGTAGCCCTTACACTAATAAAAATTTGATTTTTGTTTGTCACAATCTAATTAAGGATTTCTGTGAGAATATCAGTGCCAGTATCTAATAAAATATATATAAACAAAATATTTTGAGAACTGAACATTGGCATCATTGCTATCCAGACAAAGAAAAAGACATTTATTTGCACATACATTGCACCGACCTACATTAATTCAGAGGAGTAACTCCAGATATTTAAATACTTAAAATAAACATATGTACACATCAGTTTTGTCAGAATATTACATTTTAGAAAATCACACTACACAGTGTCAGCATACATTTTAGTCTTCATCTTTAGGTACCTATACTCCGAGGTATAAAAGCCCTTCATGAAACCCCAGCAGTGCAGTATTGCAGAGGGCACGTAATCCCGTCGCGACTTGCTATAGTGGTTCAGATATATGGCTAGTACCACCAGCATTCCAGACCATGCATATCTGTGGACACAATTGTTGTATTTAAGCAAAGCAAATCAATTAAATGAAATATACACAAAAAAGAACCAAAATAAAGGAAAAAAAGTAGGAAATAAAACTAAAAAAACCAGTACAATTTAATTTTCTTTACATAAAAGTAGTGAATATTGACCAAACTAAAGTTACTTTTAGGATCAGGATGTATATTGAAAAAACTTAAAAAATGAGAGAGAATGGTTGATCTCTACATATGGCTGGCTTCTCACACTTTGCATCTATTGGTAATATATACCGAATGAAGCACATAGCCAGAACACTATTAATGTAAGCAACTTCTATGTCGCTTAAAAATTATCACTGGCAGTTATTGTATGT
Source organism: Oxynetra stangelandi (assembly GCA_018239345.1). NCBI lineage: Eukaryota > Metazoa > Arthropoda > Insecta > Lepidoptera > Hesperiidae > Oxynetra > Oxynetra stangelandi. The sequence goes on along the minus strand of DVPR01001584.1, from coordinate 1,423 downwards.
ATTATAATAATATGAATAATACTTTGGGATAATTCCACACACTGCCATATGATTCCAAAGTTGGCACTTAAACAGTGCCCGTGTTATGGTAACCAGCTAGCTGAGAACTGTATAGAAATATATACTTATATATTTGTTTTTCTTTCTTTTACATCCAGACACAAAACAAATACCTGTGCCCATCATACAAATATATATTCTGAGTGGGCATCAAATTATCGACCCCGGCGTGGCTATCAAGTTCACCACAACACCAACAGGCCACTCAAAGTCAGTATCACAGTAATATAATAGTAATTGACATTTTCCCTTCAACATTTAATATATACATACATACGTGTATGTTATGAACTGTATACATACTGGAAAACAAAAGGCTTGCTGAAGATGAGGAACGAGATGGCGATAGAGAGCGCCTTGCGCGCCGTTGTCACGGTGACGGCCACGGCCGCGCCGCACAGCCGCACCAGCGACAGCACGGCCTGCAGGCCCAAGTACCCGCTGACACTCAGCAGCGCTATGTTCGCGTACATGGCGTCATAGTTCTGGAAATGACGAACAAATTATTTGTATTCCAGCGCTACACTGTTTAGATCCACAATAATTGATATAGAATAATTATCTTGGGTTTGACTTCAAGAAAACTATACTTGGCGATCCTTTTCATCATTATTAATATATATCATTATTATTATATTATCTGTATAAGTTAATAAGACGCTTGTTACACCTTATCAGGTCTTGTGTCTTGCGTACAACTTTTCTGATTGAAAGAAAAACTTCCTCTTCCATCTCCCTTACACTCACTCTTACAATAGCTCCATTTCAGTCACATATCAAATACATTTAATTTGCACCCTATCATTCCATTCCTACATTTAACTTTGGCATTGTTACTGTACCATTGTTATTATACTTTTATGCACAATATAAAAAAAACAATAACCTTCAAACAATAAGTGAAGCCCTCCACAAAAACGCCGCTGAAACCAGTTATGACCAGGAGGTAGATGCAGGCGATTGCATACGAATAGAAAACCACCTCATTGTTGGTTGCTTGGAACTGTTTCATGGCCTTCTCCTGCACATTACCTATGATAGCATCGCACAGCAACGCCAGGGATATCACGAGCACTCCTATCATATCGAAATTTGGCGAAGTTTTGGCATCGGCTGAAAAGTAAAATATTACCAATTGAAGTTTTCATCCGCGTAGTCTGCAGGTCCTAGATATGAACAATAAGCCATTATGAAAATTGAATTGTTCAAGGGAAAAACTTAACACTTAAGATTTTATGAGACAACATATAATAAATTGTTATATTTAATAGATAGCCATAATATGCCTGGCCCTGTCAATTAATTAACAAAATAATCAAATACAAAGTGGGTCCTTAAGGATTGATATGTAGGGACATACACA
>DVPR01001583.1:0-10662 GCA_018239345.1 Oxynetra stangelandi | reverse complement strand
AAAATACTATTTCATATTGCAGCAAACATGTTAGACTTTAAAAGTATGGCAGAATAAAGGCCTTATTGGTTTCATCTGCAGGTTCGTGTCAAAGGGCGAGCTGGTGGCGCACGCTCGGAAGCACAGCGGGGCGCACCCCTTCGTGTGCGACGACTGCGGGAAAGGCTTCACCACGTCCAGCTCGCTCGTCAAACACCGCAGGATACACACAGGCGAGCGGCCCTACGGGTGCGACCTGTGTCCCCGGAAATTCTCCGCGTCCGGCACTCTGAAGAACCATCGACGGACTCACACTGGGGAGAAACCATACCACTGCTCCCACTGCGAGAAGGCGTTCGTGCAAAGGCAAGATTTAGTGTCGCATATACGTTGTCATACCGGCGAACGGCCTTACGTGTGTGCCAACTGCGGCCAGGCGTTCAGGAAGGCGTCAGCGCTCAAGACCCACGTTAAAATACACGTGAAAGACGGCACCTCGGGGCTAACGTTGACGTCGATGCAGGATGTCAATGTGCTACTCGCGCAGCACGTGGCCAGCTAGCGCGCTGCGGGGCCGTGGCCGCGGCCGGCTCGACCGGGAGCTGACCCCGCTCGGAGAATGTGCGCAAGTGACGCTCTCCAGCGCTGTTCGGGAGCAGTATTCAGCCTGCCCTATCCCCTGGCTATCCTAAGCGGTACCGCGTTTTGTTGCAGCGAAAATTTCACATAACCCGCTATCTCTCCCACGATATCGAGGAACCGTCAAAAGAGTTTGTCCCGTAAAAAAAATACTAGCTGGTGCTGGTTACTATTCGGTAAGCCTTATTGATTTTTTATTGTCTTACTAGTAGATATGTCCTATCCTTCTGTTTGTTAAACGGTCATCATAGTGGTACGCCACAGATGCAACTAGCTCACCTGCTGGCTTCGCGCAGCTTTTCATGGTTTCGATTGCCAGCATGCCTATTTTAAGCTGTCACTATCTAATCCTAGCATTGACTATCGCTGTATATATGAGAATCAAAAAACGATGTATAAAATAAACAAGTATGAAAAGACAAATACATATATAAAATTAAACGGGGAACAGAGGTGTATGAAAGAAAAATTATGAACGTCAGTCAATCAGTTCCTCAGCAGACTTGTCTCACTGATGGAAGAAGATGGAGTTCCTCCATCCGATGTATTTTTGAGGGGCACAAATTAACATCCCACCGCTTAGACCACAACCCCAACCTATCCTTGTATATGGTGTTTTTTTTAAAAGATATACAATTGAAAAACTCAAAATCATAGTATTTAACATTATATCTAAGTTCTATTGCATTTTAAATTTACATAACATAAACGAATACCGTATCATATAAAAAATATGTCGTGTAAAGAAAGCAATAATTGTTATAACATATAGTACAAATTATATATATTAGTTATATAAGGATTACTAGTTACATACTAGAATTTAATGTATTAAGAAGTATTATTTAATAGTGTAAATGTATCAAGAGTTACAAATTATTGTTAACGCGAGTATTGATAGACCTGGTGTCATGGGAGGCCGAGGCTCTCCTATCTCGACCGAACAGGTCGGGCACTAGAGGATGGGGGAGTCAAGTCTTCGAAACCGGTGTGTAGCATGAAGAGACTGATCAATGTAGACGAAGCACGTCAGGTTTGCAAGGACAGAGATGTTTGGCACTCTCTGCTCTCTGCCTACCCCGCTAGGGACCTGGCGTGACGATTATTTATTTATTTGTAAACGTATATAATTTAACAGTACTTTGTAACTTTTGATATGACTTTTTTTTAAAATTCCTTAGTCAATTATATATTTATTGCAATGACTGTCCAATCGTGAAGCAGTATTTCGTTATGTGTAAGTCATATTTGTTTTGTACATTGTGTGGTTAATGGCGCCTACACACTTGACATAATCGTAAGCAGTTTCCCAGTTAATATCAGTTACTCGCGACACTAAATTTATGTATAAATAGATAAATATCTCGAGACATCAGCGCACATGGCCATCTCATTCTAAAAATCATACCAACGGCTCATAAACTGCAGATATAAATTTATATGAGTATGTTTTATACTTTCGCGGCTATTTCCAAAACGTATAACTACTTATCGGTTTTTTAATGTTGAAGTATAAAATATATCGTGACCAATGCCATACGAGAAAACGAATATCATATATTTAAAATCCTCTTCTATCCAAAGATGGCTGTGACAGACAATATTGTATAGCGGCCAATGTGTGTTTTTGAAATTCGATTAGAGGCTAGTTAAACTTAGTTCAGTTTCTCAGAGTCACGATAATATTTCGTATAAGATTTTATCAGTAATTTAATTCTAGTGAGGAGTGAAGAGATTTTTGTGGGGTCGGCAATGCGCATGTGTGTACCTGATACCCCAGGAGTTGCAGACGTCCAAGAGCCACGTGGACCGCTTACAACCAGGCGGGCTGTGCGTTTGTTTAGCACCTAAGTGGCACGAAGAATGAACCATGGTTTATCTTATGATTATTCCCTTATATGAATTAGGTATTTATAAATGTAATAATAATAATATTTATACGACTTTTGTAATGAGTGCATAAGTAAACGAATGAGAAAACTATTCGAGTTTTATTAATATACCTTATAGCTGTGGTAAAAGGGGTAAGTATATCTGTTAGTGAAAAGGTCGGCGAGTGTGGAGCGCTGCTAAAGACGCCGTGACGTCACCGGAGGGCCATCGACTCCTGAGGCTGTGCGTTATTGTTTCCTGCATACAGATATCCATGGCTAATATGAAGGTTGTTTAATCAATTTTATAAAATAATTAATGACACATTAAGAATCGGTCGGTAAAAATCACGTGCATCAAAAGGTAAATAAATAACTCAAATAAAAAACCTCGAAACAGAAAAATAAATTCTTTATTCAATATCAATAATATCCAATTTAATCAGATTAACTTAATATTGTTCAGAAAAAATGGTTCATAGAAAACTCATTTTAATACGTTTTTATATACTTCAGGCCTGTTAATAAAAGTCGTTGTAAAATATTAATTTTATCTGTACTGAGATCTTAGTAAAATACATCACAATAACGATACTTGAAAAATTAGCTGCCAGTGTTCCCTCTTCAAATGAATTCGAGTATTTGAAACTATTTCTCACTGCCATTTAAAAATGCTGTGGCGAAATGCTAAAAATAATTCGATTTCAAAACTGAACATACATAAAAAATGTTTCATATAAAAATTATACAAAAGATAAATTTTTTCCCAATATGGTTACACAATACGCCTGGCAACACTTAAATGTCGAATGTCATTTTTCCTTCGTTTAGAAATAGTTTCGCAGCCAAAGCTTAAATACTTTCAGAGTGGTGATAAAATCATTTCCGATATATTATCCTATATATTGTTTTGTATGTTCATATAATATGTTGAAATCTTTTTGAGCGACAAGGGATATACGAAAAATACTTGCAACGACCGAATCCGATGTATTTAAAAGTAAAGAGCTCATCACATATTTCAGCATCACGCCACAGTTGAAACACCAAAAGCGGTGATCGCACAAACTGTCAATGTTGTTCTTCCCCTTTTTTTTTGTTCTACGTATATTTTTTTCACATATAAAAAGTTTTAAAAACGCCCGCGCTCGCACGGCGACACTAAGCCTACATTATTTACAATACACTGTTAAAATGAGGTATTGACATTTCTCTAACAAATCGTTACATTTTGTACTGTTATTTTATTAAATTCTCCCCCTAGTGCGATTAATTTCTATATAACTAACAATAATAATATCATGCTGTCATCGAATTTCAAATATTATCTCGCCTATTAATTTACGTAATTTGTCTACACGTTTACGTATTTTCATTTTATCTTATACATGTAATAACTATATACTTTTTATTATTATTATTATCATTAATATAATAACAATGTTTTGTTGGCACATAATATATCTGACTCGAAAAATGGCGTGTAAATAGTGCAGTTGTTAAATAAATATATAAAAAGAATTATGCCGCGTTGTCGCGTTTGCCGTATCGTCGGAAAAGTAACAACATTCAAATTCGTACAACATTTTTGAGAACATCAACTTATTGACGAACAATAAAATAAAATAAGAAGCGATACGCGCGTACCGTATGCGTTAAAATGTTATATCGAAGGATATATAAATCAAACGCAATCGAAATCAATTAGAAAGTAAACAAGGACAACCACCACGACTCGGCGGGGAAACTTACAAGTGCGAAGAGCACATGGGAAACTCTTTATAATTTATTTAACAACTACAACAATATAAATTATACCGAAAACTTAGGAGACTAGTATTAATTCACATCGCCGTTTACCAAAGAAAGAAAGAAAGAAACTAAAATTCGACACTAAATGTAAAAAGTACGTCGACCCCAAAATCGGACGCTTAAGCTAAAAATGAAATCTAGTGCCCCCTACCGGGCTGCTAGCTAAGTACTAGAAAAAGTTAAAGAAAAAGAATTATACGATATTCAATTATATTTGGCAGTCGTCCGTAACAAAATATCGTACGAATTATCGAAACCTGCCGTGTGTAAAGATAATAATAATACTATCATAAAAAAAATAATGAAATATTTAAATTTTACAAAATTAATATTTAAGCACATTATATGTACTAAAGACTAAATAAAATCAAAAAGTACTAAATAAGCTATGCAACGTAAAGATTACAAAAATATCAATATTTATTATCTTTGATCACATTTCGAAACACATGGTTGGTACAATTTTTGTGAAAAAAAAAAAAAAAAAAAAGTAAACAGAAAAAAATATAAAGAGAAAACTGATGCTTTTCACTAAAACTAGATACATTTAAACCAGCCTTAGTATTTTATGGCCAAAGAGCCGTTTTCAACGGAAAGTAATCAGTCATACTGTTATAAAAATACTATTTTCTCAAATTGTACCAAAAATACCTTACAACACAAACATAATCCCGTCTCTTTCTTTCATTTTAAAAAGCCGTCTAAAAGCGATTTAAAAACTATTCTCTATTCATGTTCAGTACAGACCAGACTACGTGTCCAATTTGATAAATCTTCATCACTTTAAAAGGTTTTCAAGAGTATATTTATTTACAAAACGGTTTTATTATCTGCGCCTGTCATACTTTTAGTATTATCTGTGCTGAACACAAGCGTGAAAGAAAAATAAAGTGAACGAGAAAAAATATAAAAAAAATTAAACTCAACCTCCGGTAACTTAACGACGTAGCTCTATGATGATGGCACATAATGGACTATGCACAGTTACATGAAAATATATAATTATTAGCTGGTTGTTAAGAGCTCGAAATTATCGTCATTTGCACATATTTTTTTTTTATAACAACAATAATTTCAACGGAAGCAGCATTGCCAGTTGCGAGGATTAAGTTGGAACGAATGCCAACGAAAGAAGATTGCAAACAATATTGCAAAATCTTTCTTCGCTGAAAAAATAATCTCGGCCTAAGCTGATGTACTGAAAAAGTCAATGAAAAAAAAGGAACCCAGCTCGAATATGGTTTTTGCACCTTCCAACTTAGAGCAAGTGGCGACCAGCTAATCATAACGAACAAAATAAAACCAAAAAACTGTAGAAAAAGTGAACCGCCTGTCGTGCATCGTGTCCGGCCGGACCGCGCTGGTCGTCCATCTCTGTCATTTGATGACGGTGCGAGCGAGACAACCGCGGGGACCGTCACTTGGCGCTGGCCTTCTCGAGGAAATCCATTTTCAGCCTGAGCTCGATGAGAAACAGTTGCTTCTGGAGCGAGAAGATCTCCTCCTTCTGACGGAGTTCCATGTTCAGTATTTTCATTTTCGCCTCGTGCTCCCATATCGCGTGCTGCTTCTTCGCCGAGAAGTACAGCCTCTCCTCCTCCGTCGCGGTGCCGCAGTCGTGCCTGACCTGCTCGGCCTTCTCCCGCTGGTCGTGGCCGTTCTTCCGCTTCTCCTCGTCCAGGTGGCTCAGATTCAGCGGCGTGTTCGACAGCTCGTTCAGTTTCTGCAGGAAGTTCTGCTGCAGCCTCGCCTGTTCTATCGCCAGCGGGTTCGCGAGGATTGGGATGTGCGGCAGGTTGAGCGGGGGGAGCGTCGGATGGGATTTGTGCGGCGGGGGGGTGGGGGACGATTGGGGGATGATCTGGACCTGGGGCTCCAGTACGTTCGGCATCGTGTCGTCGCTGTCGTTCGTGCTCGATAGGCGGCCGTTTGACATCTGCTACGAGGGGAACGACTATGAGAAAATACCTTTTAACAAACGATTGTCTCGTATGATTGTCTGATAAACAATTACAATCAACCCTTTTTATGCGTGCGGCAAAGGGTGGCTGTAGTCTGCTGGCAAACTGTGTGTGGACCGAAAACCTCACATGCTTGCAGAACTCTAAAGGTTCCATAATTATTGTTTCCTTCACCGTTACAGCAAGTGTTATTTAGTTCAACCTTCAATCGCAAATTGTTCAAGAAGGTGCCTGTCAGAATTTGAACTTAGGCCCCCTGGAAAGTAACACTGAATCCGAAACCACTTGACTATTGTTGCCACTGGATTGCCAATGATAAACATTTATTTATTTATTGAAATAAAATATTTTATCTGTTGCAATTTACTTTTAGAGATATTTATGTGGTTTGCTACATAGCTCTCCGGCTTCAGTCACCGGTTGGACAAATTGCTGAACGACCAATTTGGGATTACATTCTGGGATTGTTTGTTGTCATACATTTTAGAGGAGATCCGGGACATTGGACCTCCTAGCGTAGAGATGTGATTTTATTTATATTTTATTCAAAAAGGCATGCAAATAGACGGTAGATGGTAGGTAGGCGCACTTGATGGTAGATGCTAACAGTGCGTTGCCTGCCTTGGAGGAACCATAAAATATATCTTAATATATATTTTTTAACTTAATAGGGTTAGTCATGAAATGAAATACCATTAGCGGACTCACGTTAACTGGCACACAGTCGTCGTCCTTGCCGCTGTGCGCGCCCTCCGCGCTCGTGGTCGCTTCGCCCTCGTCATCTGGAACACCGGGCATTCCATACTGCTCTTACAACAAATACATGTGTCATGAACGTTGAAAACTGTTTTACAGCTTAGTAATTGTTTGTGGTGGGAGCGACCTTCACCCAGGGCTCGGTTGTGTTACTATGCAGCAGATCTTGTAATATGTTCGGGTGTAAAAATATTTATTTTTAATAAAGATTGTACTAAGTAATATATGTTTTAATGCCAATTCAGTGTGGCTCAATTATTTTTTTCAGACGGAAGTTACGTTCAGGATCTATTATTTGTACATGTGTAGGTCTATTATATATTCATAAATTAGGTGTTTAATTATTTTCGTAAACAAAAAATTATATTAATTTTTAAAGAAATTAATAACTTCAAGTACTTATATTGATTCCAAATGAACTCTCGAAAAGAAACGAAATCGGGCGCCATTTTGGAATTTTGTGAAAATAGCGGGAAATAAAATCAAGACTGTCAGTTCAAAGTGTCTTAGTTTTAGCTTCAGCAAAACTAATTATAAGTTTAATTTTATTATTAATAACTGCCTGCCACAAGCGTTAAAGAAGTTTCATTTAAACCGCGCATAAAGCTATTTAATTACACAAGTAAAAACGCGTACTTATGTGAATATTTTAAAATAAGAAATTACGCCATCTAGTGTTGATTTATAAAACCACAATTATTAAATTGAGATAAGTTATGCCATCTAGTTTCAACTAGCAAAACCCACCTTTGACTTCAAGAGGATGAATATTCTGCCATAGCATGCCGTCGAGCAGGCCGGGCGCATCGGCGGCAGGCTGCTGCGACATAAACATTTAAATAATTTAAAAATTATGTTCATTGTTTTTAAATCAACCACATGCCAATCGAACATGCAGCAGTCACAAAACCTACCGCTAACAGCCAACTGCAGTCGACCTCGCAAGACCGCAGGCGTGGGAGTTTAATTATACGGATTCTCCTAATATTGGGAACACACACTTTATATCACCTCAAAATGCGTTTCACTAAACGTCCATAAAAAAAATTTCATTAATACGTAGAGGCAAAGACTGGTTATATGGATATTTGTAGCTTGAATGCTTTTTGCTGCATGAATGTAATAATATCAAACGATCATGTATGAAAACTTGGACAGTTGGAACCGTGGTCTCCATTCCCATTGTAGACGAATTATTGGAGTGTTACATTATTTATACACACGCATACTTAGAAACTTATGTATATAAAAAAATCCATATAACTATACACTTATAAGAATATATATAGACTATCAACCGTCTGGTCACCACAAGACAGACGTTGCCTGGCTTGTGATAAGACAGCCGTGTATGGAGAATTCCCGAGATATAGTTCATAGACTATTTAAAAAAAGAAGGAGAAATGTCTGTCTGTATAGAGACTCAACGGACCGTGGTGTCGTGCGCGCGCATCTTGCACTTCTTCTTGTAGTTCTCGTACCACATCTTGACCTGCGCGGGGGTGCGCGGCCGCTCGCCGCCGCAGCGCTTGTTCACCTCCTCGCAGATCGTCGACCACACCAGCTGCAATGACGGACACTCTGATGAAGGAATTGTCAATAGCATCGGTCGCGACTTGGCTGAAGTAGCTGTTGCAAGTAAATCAAAAGATTCTTTTTATGTGATGAGAGCAGCAAACGGGCATGTACTACAGACATGGAAACCGTTAATCCTGTTCTTCACCTGTCACAGAAGTGTTGCCACTCTTGAGAATCGACAGGATCGCTTCTAGTATACACGTGAACTGGTAACCACACACTTCAAACCGAAACACGGATTGCTATAACAACAAAGATTCACGGCAGAAGTAGGTGCAGCGGTAGTACTTCTCCGGGCGAACCGTATACAGGTTCTACCACCCACCTAACCAGCTGCATGGAATCGAAACAGCGCCGGCTGGTGACAGCAATGAGAAGTTTCGCAACAGCCAATCGCGTGCGCTCATGTCGGGCGCTTAAAATCTCTCACTCGACACACTGGTCAAAAATGCAGTTCAGAATAATAAACTAAATATACATACGTAGTTATAAAGCTGACAATTTACATCCATTTCCCGCTCGAGCTCCCCACAACAACAGCAGATCCAAATTGGATCTTTTTATGTAAGGCACAACAGCGACGACAATAACAAGATATTATTGATACAACAAAAGTATATATCCAATCCCGTCGGCTGTGTTCGCTTCGCGCTTCGCGGTGACAGTTCATAATGGATCTAATATTTATTACCTTGAAGCTTCTTCGACGTGTGTTACAAGCGAAGAGAGTCGAGCTGGTTCGAATTAAAGTCCACGATAAACATTAAAACTTCGCTGCCACGCTCCCTTTTATGTCAAAAAGTATAGTAAGGGAGTACCAGGATTGTAGGGGTAGGCATATTAGTGGCAATTATTTTAGAGTAATAAGTGTAAAAAATATAACTGGTTACTGATCGTCTTCTGTGGGACAAATCGGTCAAGGGAACAAAAATTACAAGAACATCATATTAAAACTTGTATTCAACTGTTTCTTCCATCTAACTGAATGCGATAAGAGTACCGGCGTTCTTTCATTAGCAAAACCAAAAAACGCTTTCGCCAATAACATGCGCCAGCCACCGTCCTTACACGAGCCTAGAAACAGCGGAGTAAGACTTTCCAGTGCAGTGTTAGGTTACACGCGCTCAACACTGTCACACGAGAGGAATGCATAGCGAATGCACTTTTAAAAAACTATGTTTATGCATTGTACCATTATTGAATTACAATGTACTTGTTTAGTTGTTCAGCGGATCAAACTGCGAAACTAGGGCTGGAAACGAAGGGCACGTTCTATCACACATGCGGCTCCACGTGTATACACTAGAGGCGACCGTCTCAGTCCGCAAGAGTGGTAACACTTTAGTGACGGGCCAACAAAATGACGAACGGTCCTGTTCAAGGTCGGTTGCAGATCATATGAGCGGGGGTGGCCCGTTTGCTACTCTCTTACATAAAACACACGCTTTGTAGATACTAAATGCATTACCGGCTTAGTCAAATTGTCGTTTCGGCAACACCTATCTATGTAAACACACTATTTTGGAACTCACTTACACGTAGTTAAATGTTATCTCTAACTGTGCACTATCTAATCTGAAGAGGGAATTGACTAATCATTCATTATTACATATTACATGCTTAACCGTTGACTTCCCGTATTAAATACGTTTGTATTAAAATAAAATTTTACTGTAAAACGTGCGTTAGGTTAAGTTGGACACGTCGCTTGGACACCAGATTCCGAGCTGCTCTATCCCCTGCCTGTCATAAGAGGGGACTAAAAGTAGCCCCCTTTTAGTCGCTCTCTGGAGCTGTGGCTCGACCCGTCCAGCCAATAACCCTGGGTAGATCATGTAGGCAGCGTCATCAGCATCAGAATTTGTGGGATGACACTGCCGTCTTCTTGTGTCTTACGAGACGAGCCTGAAGGAGGCACTGCGTTTAGAAGACACCCATGCATTCCATTACAGATCCCAGAGTCGTCCGAATATCATTAAACCGGAAGAGTTTTAAAAGATACAAGTCCCACATAACACACTACAGCTACACACAACACAGATATTTAAACTAAATAACACCCCCCC
>DVPR01001582.1:0-10662 GCA_018239345.1 Oxynetra stangelandi | reverse complement strand
TGTGGAGATGTCCTAAGATATTATTGTCATTGAACATTTTTAGTGAATCAAAATAGCAGTCAAAAAGTAGCGGTTCCCGCTGTAACATGCAAGATAATCATGTTAATGTTACGTCGGCACGTTTGATATTATATTAGAAATGATAGAAAACCAGTAATGAAAACTTACTTCGTGCGCTTGTCGCTCCTCGGAGCCGGCGCCGGCCGCCAGCGACGACGCCGTCGACACCAGCGACGCGGTGGACCCATGGACTGTGCGACAACACAGCATTGCATATAACGACAAAATACTAACAATCATTTAGCGATTAGTAAATGTTACGCGGACTTTTAATTTATTTCTCATTCCGAGAGAGGACCGTTCAATGGGTTGGTGATGCGTATATTTCATTGATTCATACATAAACATGTTAATTAAGCTCCAAGTCCACTTGTCAAGTATCGAGTGTGATTAAACATTTCTGCTCACAAACCATGGGGAAATAATTTTATGCAATTCGAAATTCGCCCCATTTTAGTGATTCACTCCGAATATAAAGTTACACTTTAATATAATTGGACATGGAATCAACGGGCACTGCAGTATAATAATGTATAATATCCTATTTTATTGTCAACAAATTAAACGATTGATAGTATTAACACTGTGGCTGTGTGTGTGTGTGTGTGTGTGTGTGTGCATGTGTTGTATGTGTGCGCAGCGGCATAAATGTGCGAGGAAAGAATGTCAGAGGAAGTGAGATCTCACCGTCGTCGTTCTTCTTGGGGTAGTGGTGCGAGTGGCGCGGCGTGTGCGCGGGCGGCGCGTGCGACGGGCTCAGCGCCGAGCGCGGGGACGGCGACGGCGGCTCCGACACGCCGTAGCTCAGACCTGGGACACAAACACTTACATTGTACCATTCACACATTTATACCTCAAACAATAGCTACTATTATGCTTTGGTGTAGTTCACACACTAAGCCAATGTCCTGATAGTTTGAACTCATCCAGGTAGGTGGACAATGCATCCGTGATTATGTTACGATTGGATAATGGTTTGAAGGTCATTAGTGTTCCTCGCAGTTTGTGATATATATTAATACAGACTGCATTTCGATGTAACCAAAGTATAATAATACTTTTTTTGCAGATAAAATACAGTGAATCAAATGATTGAATGGTTGAAAACTTTTAATATTCCGTTTTATACGTATATTACAAAAATCATGTTGGTAATGATATACGATTATCTATGAAAATATGAATGTACCATAGACAATATATATATATATATATATATATATATATATATATATATATATTTTGTTTCGCTAAATATGAAGACTGAACAATGATGTCGATTTTATTGCGTTGGTTTTATTTGATCTCACCTTGCCCTCCTGGTCCATATTGCACCGGTAAACAGTAATATGGCTCATAGTCACTCTCCGACGACCTCTGCAGCATCGATGGGTAAAGCTTCTCTGATTTAGTCGACCTGAAATGATCAATTAACCATAACAACAAGCACAAAACACAGATGTAGCTTATTTGCCACAAAATTAACATTGAGCAGACGGCAGATAACAAAAGCATATTTATTATCTATATTTACAGTTGGTTCGTACAACATTTCACTGGCATTATGTTAATAATAAAAACAATAATCACGGGCGCAAAATAATAACAAAATTATTGTGCATTAAAATTTTTAATGTTTATGTATTTAATTTTTACATAGGTACCTACGTTCTCTTATATACGAGTACATATTGGTACAATTAAAACAAATGACCCCTAATGAACTTAAAACTAGCGATTGTTTCTCAAGAATAGAAAAATGTTCATGAAACAAATGAATGTGTAACTAACCGGATTAAATGAATGACAAAAGGAAAACTGATTAACAATACAAGCCGTGCCATGTTGAAGACATGCGAAAGTCCAAGTTTCAGTGAAGCGTGCCACATTGAAGCCAAAATATGATAAAACTTTCAACCTGGTGGTGTGGCATACCTTGGGAATGTCCTATCTCTGAGGTAGCTAAAATTAATCAACAAACAAGGGGTTTATATCACATTATAATATATGTAGTTAGACGAATAGATCTAGTAAAAATAAACATATTAAACAAATAAACAAATAAATAAATACAAAACATTCAAGACTACATAAATGTTAGCTACGGATGATACAAAACGTCTGGAATATGGGAGGGTTTGGCTGTGAAGCACAGTGAACGGGTCAAATCGATTGGAACAAGTGTGAGATGCTAACTAAATTAAAGTGGAACCTGTAAAGAGGTCACAAATTAACAAAAAAAGGAAAAAGAAAACAACCCAAGGAAGTGAACTCAAACCGGAGACGGACGGACCCACCTAATACTGTTGCTTCGGTTTAGTCTGGAGCCTGGCGCGTCACGGTGCGTGATGAGCTTATTGTGTGTGAGTGAGCTGCGGTGGTGTGAGTTAGGGGATGAAGTGTGGTTGTGCGCCTGCGGCGAGTGCAGCGGCGTTAATGACTCCATCGATTCCCCCTCGGAAAGGCGTCCACTTGCCGAATATGTATTGCTGAAAGGGGCAAAAGAGATGAGGGTTCATGCTGGCCAGCTGTACTATACCGTGGTTACGTTATAAAATTGAATTGAAAAAAAAACACACACACACACAAGAAATCTACAACTGGCCGTTCAGAAGAGGATTGCGGAAGCGTGTGACGTGATGATACATACACGTGTGGAGCACTTTGTGTCGATATGTCTCGCGGTAACAACAAGGGGCGAGGCGGTCACACAAAATGCCTACAGACACACACACATTCAGTGAGTGCACAACAATGGTCAAGGAGTGATAAACATGGTGATTGTATGTAATGTACTAAATTTAATGGGATTTTTATATTATATATATTTTGCAAGAAATACAGTTATGATAAACACGGCACTCACATACAAATACAGTTCGGTGTATATATGTGTGTGTGTGTGTGTGTGTATTTACCTATGTCTCAGCCACGGAGCGTACGGGATTCCATAGTCCGATTTCACTTCAGAATAAGTTTGCGTATCCGATAAACTGCCGTCGCTTATCTTCATGCCACCCCTTGGTGCGATTCTGAAAACAAAATGTTAAATAAACATGAAACAATCTGGCGTTCGGGTAACACTTACTTGAATGGCATCTCAAAACTGATTCATCAAATTTTAGATCGTTCAAAAATGTGGATTTGCTAATTCGAAGAATTATTTCTCCTTAAAGTCCACGTGTTTGAGATCGTCGATGAGTCCATCTATCATACAATTCCAATTATAATAATTCCTACAAGTCTTCCTCCGTACACTTTGTAAACTTTATCACACTCCGACTAAGTATGTATGCGAGATAAGTAAGATTTACTAAACAAAATCGTATCGTTCTTAACAACCGTTACGCACCAACCACTGCGTATCACTGATTCAGATATTCCCATGCTTTTAAATATAAGTAAACATTGAATAGTCAGATAGCAATATTTACAAACTTGTCATGTTACCCATAACCAAATACGATATCTAGACACTTGCTCAATAATACTAGTTGGTACATATTTTTGGAATATACATAAATACAAGAAATAAAACCTTTAATAATAATCTTATACCTTATCATATTAACACATGTATACTTGAAAATATTTACCTAAAATCCAACAGTTTGTAGTAGCATTGTATCAATACTCAATTAATTGATGAAAATAATTTTATTCAATTAATCGAGTTACTGATACAATGCTTACAATAAAACGAACAACACTTCAATCAATTTATGTATTAAACTTATGACCTATAAAATATTTACATAATGATTAGGAATATACACGTTTCAATAGGCTCTGTCAACAAATTAGTTGTTACTAGTCAAGTACTTGTTTGATATTCAAGAAGGCAACGCTTCTTATGTGTGTGATCAAATATTTACATGCAGATACGACAGTTTCATTTGCATATCATTTTATAACACGAATTGCCTAGCTTCTCCTAGAAATTCACAAAAATAGTACAACACAAAAAAATCATCACACATTGCACAAATATGTAGTTAACTATAACTAAAATTTCATGGAATAAATGAAATTGTTAAAAAATGATTTATTAAAAAAAAATATGATTTTTAAAGCTTGTTATGTAGATATCGAAAAAGATAGCATTTATTTGAATTAATATAAATAAAATTTTCTTCACTGTCAAATGTCCTAAACTATTGATATTTAGCTCTAGAGAAAACCAAAAAGGAAAGTACCTTGTGAAAGAATTCCCTATTAGAAGCTGCCTCCGCAAATCCATTCGCGTATAAAAACAACGCGTTCCCTTCTTTTACTTCACACGACTGATTCGTCTGAGAGTCTCGCAAAATTGTTTAATTGATTATGTCAGACGCGCAATTGCTTCGCGACCTTTCGTTAAAATTGTTCCTTGTAAATAACACTTGAACGTACAAAGTGATTTTATTAGAATGTACATATGTAAAATTTCCTTGTTTTTCAAATTTAACTATCTTATGTGTTTCTTAAATTTTTTGTTTTAAGGTCCTTAAAACGAAAAATAAACCATCTCAATGTATCCTCAAACATTATATTGGGGTCAATATAATGAAAACAAAAAATATGCCAATGATTATTACGCCAAGTGGATCTGGACAACGTACCTATGATGGTGGAAGAGCGCGGCGAACTCGTGCGTGCCCTGCTTGGGCAGCGACTGCGAACCGAGCAGCCGCTCGCGCACGGACGCCGACAGCTGCGCGGCCGCGGCGCCGCCCAGCGAGAACGACTTCGGCCCGATGCCGTTCTCTGGTGCCAATGTACGTATCATATCAGAAACAATATCATACTAAATCAATTATAACACTGAACGCCTCAATAATTGATTAAGATCAAATAATAATAATAATAACAAAATAAATTCGAAAAGGAACCGACACAATATGTTACTGATAATTGTGGTTACATTTTTATTGTATAGCCTTATTACAGAGTACGAAAGACTTTTTTTATATACCCACTATGTATAAGTTCTCATGTAAGTGACCCTAGTCTTTTATGAGAATAGAATTCTTTAAACATAATATTTCAAACATTTCTCTACTAGAAACACAAAGCGTGTAATACATGCATCCTCTTATTTACTACCTTGAATAAATAATATTGTTATACCACAAAATATTTATTATTGAAGTAACAATTAAATTTTTGTTATACATTAGAAATCTTGTGTTATTATCAATGCTAAGTCATGCAGCCTTAAATACAATTCATTCCAAATCAAGACCATTAACTAATCACCTATTTCTGTTTAGTATATAAATGAAATGTAATGAATGAGAATACTTTGTATAGATAGTATAGAAAGTATGTATACATATATATGTATGCGGCGTGCGACTTACTATGTATTTGTAAATCTTGCGTGCAGGTCTGGGTACCGCCAGATACCTTGACCTTGGTCCGAGGCACGGCCGACACTTGCGCTGTTCTCCCCCCTAAAATGAACGCGACATGGGACACGTGGAGCGGTTGTTATTTACAAATGTTATATGACGGTTAGATTTTAAATGATTATGCTCTTTGTACATGACTCTATTACCAAGTGTTAAGGTTATTTGTTTGATCCTTGCAAAGTATAGAAACAGGTGGAATCGTTAATTAGTTAATTACTTAGCATGCAATTGATATACATATATAACGAATTTAATGAATAATTTTAAATTTAATTATAATTACTCTTACAATCAAAACTATGTAACGTTATATTATTATCACGACTAATATGATATATAATATGACGATTAAATTCAAAATATATTCCCTTTGAGTGTCGTTTCTGACACTTTGAGTAACAGTATATTTTTCCATGCAAACACCTTGAGCTCCGAGACGGGGAAAGCATTAGAATATTCAGAAGAAAGCCCACTAACCATGGCCGTGTTGTGGCGGCCCGTTGGCGGGCGGCGGCGGCTGCACGCCGTTCTGTCGCTTCACGTAGCCGAAGCTCTGCGGGACCTTGGCCTTAGAAGAGCAGCTGCTGCCATTGCCACCGCTGGAGACGCTCGACGGCCGGGACGAAGGCCCGCTGGGCGACTGGAGCTGATGACACCAATGATAAACATTAACGATCCTAGATCTAATTTGAATTTAATAAATTAGTAAGTCCCTAGAGGTAAATGTATTTTCATACATACCTGTGTTCCACTTCGCGAAGAGTGTTGTTGACTAGATGTGTTCGGTGAGTACTGGAAATGGAGAGATTAGAGGTTACGATTAAATCCAATTTAACAGCATGGATGCAATATTAAGTATAGGAGAAATGGTATTATATCTTTTTGATTTATTTAACGAGAGAATGTAGTTTTATATAATGTTGAATAATTGAACAATCAATTAATAAACATCCAATTAAAAGTCTCGTTGGTACTTTTACAGCAGATTAAAAAATAAATACTTTTTTTTGCTTTTGTCTGTATTCAAAACAGTATAACCGACTGTCATGTCATCGGTCCTTAATAGTAGAAATAAAGTTGCGGTTTGGTCTGCATCTAACAAATCTTATAATATCTTGGGACATCTCCACACACCGCCATCTGATTCCAAAGTAGGTACTTAAGTTCCTATGTTATGGTAACCAGACGGCTGAGAAACTAAATATATACTTAGAAATAGATACTTAAATAGATATCATTTAACACCCAGACACAGAACAAATACTTGTGCTCATCACACAAGTATTTGTCCTGGGTGGGGATCGCACCCACGACCCCCGGTTCAACGGTTAGGTTCGCTAACCACTGCACCAACGGACCAGTCAAAATGTCTTATGTACTAAACATGCTCCAGCTCCATTACAGGATATAAAATTCTCACCTGAGGGTGTGGTACAATCCCGAGCTGTTGAGCAGCAGTTAGCTTCTCCCTCTTGTGATGCTGCGGGGAATGGTGGCCCGTGCGTCGTTCCCCTTTCCTCCCGTGCGATGGACTGGGAGGCGCCGGCGCGGGCTGACCCTATAAATAATAATTGCATTGCTCAAATGGCTGTCGCATCTGATTAAAAAAACTCTCCATGCATATAGTACAATCCAGCTATTTCTATTTTGAATATATGGTAATCAAAAGTATATATAAAGCTTTTCACTGAAATTAACTCAATTTAAATTGAACGCTTCGATGTCATTGTCGTAGAGTTTTAGCAGTTTGAAAATTTAAGTTATATTTATTTTATTTTAGGATTATTACAACAAAAATAGGCACAAAAATATTACAATATAATAAAAAATATAATACAATATAAAAAATAAAATATAGGCACGTAAAATAAATAAACCCTTTACAAAAACAATTTTTGAATGTGCATTGTTGTACATATGTATGTAACTATGTACATTAACGCTATGGTAACGCGATTCTTATGAAAGTTGGGATGCAAAGCACGATATTTGCAACACAGCGTGTAATTAGCGCTATATTGCACTCCGAAGCAAAAGCTTTGAACAACAGAACCACCTATGTGTTTTCGCAATATTAAATGTCGGAAGCGGTTTTCCCAGTGCACACGAGTTAGTACGCCCGAACTAGGCCAATGAAAAATGTTGCATTGAGAATTAAATCATATTTACAAAAATATTTAAAAATGGATCGAATTAGGACATTCATGAGATGAAATATTCATCTTCGTTAACATATAAACACGACAAAACTTGAATATTTCTGAGACGATTCCGGCTCAGTCAGACACTAAACTTATTCGTTTCACTTTGATTACCATAGATGTCGCTAATGTATTATTATTGCTTGAATGTGCTACATTAAATTGTTTTCCTACCCATAAACATTATTTATCGCACTACCACATCCATGACCTGGAGAATGATACATCGGAAATATACGGTATACTCAATCCACTGTTGTCGTTCGATGTGATTGATGACCCAACTCGATGTCACATTACGCTTCATAGTATGTATATAATAACAATTACCAGGGGCGGAGCGCCGACACCGGGCGAATCGGTGTACTTCTTCCACGTGGTATCTTGTCGAGGCGCCGGCGGCTGCCGCTCGGTCTGCTGGCCGCAATCGGCCTTGCTGCGCGTTCTTCCGACCACTCTATACACTACGCCACTCCCACCTTCCATTGCTCTATTGCGAGCGCCACCGCGTCTGAAAACAACAAAAGGTAGAACACTTATAACTACATGCAAATAAAATTGCAATTATTGCTTACAAAAAAGGAGATGAATAGATACTGTGTAAATTATACAGACCGACCTATAGACATTTATTTTTGTCTCATATATAGGTACCTATTCATACACGTACATAGTTACTGTATTTTAACCGAATTATAAGATTAGACCACCACTTCTAGACCCATTTCTATTGCGTAGTGATTGTTGTTAAAACGGTAATTCAGTTTGAATCGTGTGAATGCGGTTCCATGTGTAAAAATTATCATATCTGTCCTGATTACTAATTAATGTTACGAACTTTTCAATCTACTATTTTCGCTACTATTTTCCTAAAACAAAACTAACTGTCACCAACAATCCCATTTGTACGTTCCTTTTCATGCTCAGTTGCAGGTCCATAAAGGCCAGCATTACCTGCTTTGCTACTCTCTTCAAATAAAAATGATTAAAAAATATAACATAGTGTCCAATTGACTAGCAAGAGAAAATCTGTTAACGAAATCAATTTAACTTATTGTTTATCACAACATAACGTACAATAACAACACTAGTTAATTCGATAAGCACATATCGAAAATATTGATAACGTAGTAAAATTTGTTATAAGCAACAAATCCACGGTTATGTCACACGGCCGCCGAGGACTGCGGCGATCGTTAAGCGCTGGACAACGCAGCGTGCCATGGCGGCAGGCCAGACGGTATTAAATATTTAAATTAGCTTCCTTTTATGAACCGCCTCCTGCATATCGCTTGCCTACACAGATACATGTCACGTCAATATCGATTGCGACTAGGTTATTACTATTGCCCTTTTATTGTATGTCGTATTCTAGTCATCGACCTCTTGGTCCAGTGGTTAGCGAACCTAAATGATAGACGAGCGGTTGTGAGTTCGATACCCGTTCACGACAAATATTTATGTGATTTGTTTATTTACAAATTATTGTAACAATCTTAAGCTAAAAATTTGTACAAAGTGCATTTAATTATAATGGTCAATGTATTCTTATTTACACATAGATGTTTAAATACGATTTCAAATAGAATAATTAATATATAATAAAAAATAACTAGGACAGAGAACTAACGTACCATTTAACGTTTAAGTTGCCATTTCAAGCTTTCGCGTTTGCCGTAAGCTTAAGGACTAAATTAATACCCTTTGAAACTAAATCTGCTGAGTATACTCCTTAAAGTCAACTAATCCTGAAGGAGTGGTGCGATTTAACCTTTTGTGGAGTTTAGATAACAGATGAGTGCTTTTTATCCCGGATGTCGCGAAGTCACGTATAGAAGCCACAATTATAAGTTAATAAATATATTACAAGATATCGGTGCATATCTACATAATTAATTTTGTTGTAAGAACTTTTACATATTTACGTCTAAGTGCTAAATAAACTTTTAGAAGCACTAATTGTAAATGCCAAAACTTTGCCAATAAATCGTTTTAACATTCCATTAAATAAGTAAAGTGTCCAGCGACACTGTTAAAACGAATAAGAATGGATTCCATTAAGGTTGTTCTCAATCCATTTGTGAATTGAAGGTTTCAATTAATACTTAATGGTGTGCCAGGACGACGTAGATTGTAATCAATGGCTAAACTCAATTTCGTTGGACAGATTTAATTTATTTGCTTTATTCTCTATAAATTACTGTTGACTATGTGCAATTAGACAAATTTTCATACCTAATCTTGTAAACAAGTAAGTTCATCTTAGAAATACATAAGTTCATCTTAGAAATGTGTAGTAGGAATTCAAACACCGGCGCCTTGGCATGAGATTGCAACCTAAATCACTACACAACAAAGGCTTCGTTACAATGATAAAGGAGGTATGAAGAAGAATTATCATTAAAATTGTCTTCGACATATTCAATCGACAATCACCTAAAATTGTTTTAATGAACTTACTACTTTTATTATTGAAAAATAAATATAGGTTACTTAATTATAAGAATAATGTAAGAGGTCTGTTGAACGACTGACGTGAAGCTAGCCAGCGTCGGAGTAATTGACTTCGAATTGAAGTCAAACTGAACATCGAATTTAGCATCATGAATTAAATATGATGTAATCTGTTCACAATTGCCAATCTATGAATTTAGTTCAACCATTTGAAACCGTAATGTAACCGAGTTATACATTCTTGTTTAATGCTAACAAATAACTTATTATTAATGTGCTTTGGTCAAATTACATTACAAATTTGAAATCAACATTCACCACCTGAAGATACTATTTTACATTTCATGTTGCAATATATTCTTTACCGCTCAGTTTAATTACATTGGTAAATCTGTCAATAGCGACCCAACGTATGCTAAAATTAATTTTATCAAACCATTCTTGTAAAATAACACACAACTCTCGTCATTTATTTAACTGCACATATTGTCGTACACTAATACTTTTAAAATAAGGATCATAAAGTATTTCGGGCATATAACCCGAAATGAGAA
>DVPR01001581.1:0-10662 GCA_018239345.1 Oxynetra stangelandi | reverse complement strand
CGCTCCTCTCCCCTCCCCCGTTCCAACGCTATGGCGATTTCAAATTCGCAAAACTCCGAGGCCCACCCTTTATATAGCAATAGCCGACATCAATGCCGATAGTTTTAGCGTAGGTATAAACCGTAAATAGGACGTAGTAAATGCATGAAGAATTACAAACATAATTTTATTTTACTGTGACAATACAGATGACACGTACCGAACGGCAGAGTTAAAGAAGTTCCTCACGCAGGCTCGGATGCAAAGGCACAGACAGACATGAGTGTCTCGAGGAATTAAATGTAATTGCTTATCTCACAGTAGTTTTATCGACACTTCGATAAACTTCTAGGTTGAGTTGTATTTTGTAAAATTATTCCGATATTATCTTTTTAAAATATGTTATACAAATTTCCAGCGAACACGCAAATACAACAACGTGTGCCGAAGGGACTACGAGGAATTTTACCATAACACTGATAGGAATTCATTCAGATATTTCAGATTCTTAAACGCTTAAGAGCCCTTACATATGAGTATGTTGATAAAAATATAGTTTAAAATTAAACTACAACTTAAGACGTTCCATTCGAGTGTTTCTTTTCAATATCTGGTTTAATAAATGTTGAAAATAGTTAAACTCTTCGCGGAGGCCTCTCTTGCGAAAGAGCCACAAAGTCATTATGCCAGTACGCAACCTACCGCTACCATTGTGCTAGGCAGACAGACAGCAGTGAACAAGACGGCATCGGGTGACATCATGCGGAAGTAAGTCGTAATGTATCTTAATGACTCGTTATTTTCAGTGACTTTGTTGACTGCAACTGCACTACAACTTTGACGCATTTGTACCTGATACTAGAAAAAATATATATTAACAGTATTTCAAATGAAAGGAAACCGTAGCAAAATTATTAAATAGCATTAAAATAACTGAAAACATGTGTTTGAAAATGTTTGTTGTATTTTAGAGGAAAGCGGTAAATAGTTATAAATACATAAAATAACTGCTAACAAAAGTTTCAAGGCAGTATTTGACCAAGATAACATAGGTGGTACAAAATAAATATCATACTCAATAACAAGAGATATGATTACAGCAGCGTTTCTTACAATACCTATTAATACTAAATTACAATCTGCAATTTTCCTAACAAATTCCAGACATTTAATTAATATATTAATTAATATTTAATGGCTTATTTCATTAATATTTTGAATCGTGGATAGTAGATCGTGTAAACAGTTCGCCCGGGTCAGTACCACCGCTGCGCCTATTTGTTATGTGAAGCAATTGTAACAGACGACATTTTTGTTTAGATTGACGCGTGATCTTCTTCGGTCTTCATGGTGATAGAAAGAATCATCTCCGATTAGGATTAGCAACACAACTAATATACTTGCTAATAATTGCATTCGTGCCGCTCTTTTTTCCAATGATGACTAAGAATGTTATTAACAACCAGCACGAACTAGCTGTTCTATGAATGATCATAATTATTGGTCGCAAATGTTTGTGGCCGCCGTTTGTAAAAGTTGCTCTGCGTAAAGGTGCTGTTTGTAATGTTTCGCTCCTGATTCATTCTAAGTGTTACTATTGTTTCCTTTATTACAAGTCTTTTATATTTTTGTCGTAAATACTACTACATTTTTGGATTATCTACTCGTATTTTGTACCCCTACCTAATTATTGTTACTAGTTGCCGATTTATCTTAGTTCATGTAAATTAAAATTGAGATCAGGAATCCACTTGCTTCTTCTGTTGAAGTTGGACTGCTTCCTCCATGGTGTCAGGCAGTTTGGTGCCGAGGGTCTCCGGAGTGACGAACACTAATATTCCCGAGAGAAGAGCGAATCCAGCAAACAGAGCGAATGGCAGCTCGTCCCAAACAGCTTTACCCTGGAAACATTAATGTAAAATGGGAAACCTTAAATAAACAATTTATTTTGCTGTACTACGTAGTATTGTAACTGTAACCCGTAGATTATTACTACTTTTAGTTCATTTTCGAGCTATCGCATTATATTTGTCCTTCAGGTTAAGGAAAATAAGTAACAGGCGGTAAACTACAGCTTTGAATATAACATTTAAAGTTCATGAATAATATTAACAGCTTACAAAAGCAGGAGTCAGGGGAGCGATAATGGAACCAATCCTGCCCATCATGGATGAGAAAGCGAACAGGCTGTGGCGGTATTTCGTAGGGTAGAGCTCGGCCGTGTACACGTAGACGGAGGTCATCACCATCGCGATGCTATACTTCCCAATCAGGTATACAGTCAGGGAAACGCTGTACAATCCTGGAGGTATAAAAAAGCGCATGGGGTTAAGTTTAATAAAACAAAACACTAAAGCTCGATCAATTTGATGTCAATCTAGTAAAGAATAACAGCTTTTAATTTGATGCTAAACTATACTTTTTTTAAAGATTAGGTTAGAATTATTTTTAACATTTAATTTGATTTTAAGTTTACTTAAATATAAACCAATTTTAGTGTCAAATTAAATAATAGTAAATTATTAGTAGTACATAAATTGGAATTTGAGTTGATACTAATTTTAATAATAATAAAAAACTTTTGTTATTATAATTGCGTGTGTTAAATTTGTACGCCATAAAGGCACAGTATGGATTGATCTATTAATTGTGTAAAATCCTTAAATTTACCAATATTTATGCAAATTAGCCTCGTTATCCTTGTCTTTGTCTAAAAATAACGTAAAATAACCAGCAACGAATTCCTATTTTAGAATGTGTTCGTATTTCCTTACCATCTGGCATGAAAATGTATCCAATTTGGCAAGCGGCACACACCCAGAATGCGCCGATAAGCACCGGTTTTCTACCAATTCTATCCATTAGGAGTACTGCCGTCCAGTATCCCGGAATCTCAGCCGCAGATACCGCCACGTAATTCAGATATCGGTTGCCGGACATGTTAACAGCATTGATTGACATCCCGTAGTAGATAAACGTAGTTGTGATCCACCAGACTGGCGAAGTCACAACTCTCACTAAAATCGGCTTGTGCTGGAAAACCAGGACTATCAGCCATGGTTCAGACTTTCTCTCCCGTTTTTCCATTGTATTCTTCCTTTTTTCTTCTTCAGCATTGTCTCTCAATAACTGCAACGATTTATCCGAAAGTGTTGTTTTGTTCACTCGAGCCACCTCTTTAAGTACGGCTTCCGATTCATCGTAACGACCCTTGCTCATGTACCATCTTATAGATTCAGTAACAAGCCAGTAGTAGGATAAAGTAACAAACATAGGGACATAAAGTGTAATCGTGAGCCACCTCCAATTAGGCACACCCCATGCTATGAGCCCCAGCGCGATCTGCCCGAGCGAGAAGCACGTGTTCATTGTGGCGCCGGCCACTACTCGGAACTTTGGACCCATTAACTCCATCACTAAAAACGAACAATAAAACCACAATTATAAAAGGAAATATCTATTCGAGATTGTATTATTTGTGTCATAGCACCGTTTTCGCGGTATTCTGCAGATTTATTTATTTTTAATTAAATTATTAGCGGGGCGGGCAACTGCTCGTCCTACCTTGCAAAGCAGCGCCACCCGGATTCTATTGTAAATCTAAACCATTTAGGGAGCCATTCAAACTTTTCGTGTTAGTGTTCTTATATACTCGTATAAGTGTAATAAAAAAGTTCAGTCGTCTGACCTCCGACGGGTCCTGTAACCCGAAAGCTGCAGCACCTACCTGGTCCTGTGTACTACTGTGTAGTATAAAACTCGCACGATATGACTATGATTTTAACAGACAGCTAAAAGAATACACAAAGCTTATTACTCTGTGGCGGAGTACTTAAGTGACAGACTCTCAATTTAAAGAGTGCTGCGAGTTTTCCTCCGCCGGCTTCTTTCTCTCAGTCTACTTGTACCGAGTTTTAACAGCGTGCACTAAGCTGAACCTGCACCTGGTAAAACTGCCCCCTTCTATCCAAAGTACAGATTGTTAAAGAAAAACACCTGCTTCACGGCAGAATTAGGTGTATGGTTATGTGAATTGGGTGTGTTCGTAGTTCCCTGCGCAGGACCGAGATGTGCCACCTATCATTAGTTTCGCCTACTGTATAACACGAGACGGCCTTTCCATATATTTGCAGCTCTGCACCAGAATATTCATAAAGCTCATGTTATTCAAATATGCTTAGCGAAACCATGTAACATATTATTATCGAATCACATATTATTTATTTATTTATTTATTTATTTATGCTTGAAGCACACTTATATTTTACTACGTCATATATTTTTTTATAAACCATTTCTAGATTAATTAGAGCTTTTCGTTACCAGACAAATCACCCACTTTCGCCATATCTATAAAAAAATCGTTTCATAATAGAGAATGTATTTCATCAAGAATTTATAATACTATTATCAACTTGACCTTGAGTGTCTGTCTTATCTGATATACATATATCAAGGACCAATGCATTATTACATTCAGCTGTCGCCTTAGACATCAATCATTAATCATATCAGCAGGCGACGTTAATATACATTTTCTGCTAACGTTGTTTATTTACCGGTGACGATGTCGCTGTGGCAAATGTATCAGTTGATAACATAATCGTTACAAAATACCAGATCGCACGATATCCGAACGTCAATTATAAGATCGGAAACATTGCGCGGAACCAACTACCGAACTTACTTTAGTATATGTATGTGCATACATACATAATATGATAAAGCTCCGCGGCTTCAGACGTTTTAGCGGAGCGCGCAAGCGAGAGCGCTACCGGGAGCAATAGACACAAACGTTACACAATGGTAGAGAAGTATGGTAGAGAAGACATAAAGCATAACGAACCACTTACACAGAATGTATGCGCAGGAAAAGCCTCCAGAACCGAAGGCAGCTTCGGCGACTTCTGAGATCAGGAACCCCACGTAGGTGTCCGCCCAGTAGCGCACCACGCCGAGCCAGGCCGTGTTGACGATGTTGACGCACAGCGCCACGCGCCGCCCCCAGCGGTCCGACACGAAGCCCGTGATGGGCAGCGCCAGCAGCGTGCCCACCGTCCGAATGGATCCTATGAGCGATCGACGCCATTCGTCGCACGCGAGCCCGTACTGCGAACAAGTCCACCGTCTTCAATTGAAAGAGAGATAAGGAAACATCCACAACGACATACGCATCATTATACACATCGGTGTAACATAAGACACCTAAGAAAAATATTTACATATTAGGGGCACGCAAACATATTAAAAACAATAGAACAGCAGACAAAAATGTATAGCGACAAATAAAGCCCAAGTAGTAACTAAATAAGTTCGAACAGGGCCGGCTGCGCAATTGCTACGCATGGACGTAGTCCTTGAAGTACGTAAATGTGAAATTATATTCAGTAGTAGCACACACAAGATTATTACTAAATATTGCTTGTCGGTCTATATGACAGTGTCCTTAGTGGCATATTATAAAAAAACTTTTATGCTAAAACAGCAGCAGAGATATTGCATTTATTGACAAATAACGCCAACTAAATAAGTACTAATATTAAAGATTACCATAAAGACTATTGTTGAATTCCCTAAAACACATTCCCTTACTTTACAACAAAAGATAGTACATACAAATGTATATTATCTTTGTTGAAAGAGTATTATAAAATTGCAACTATATCTACTCTCACTTTTGATGGATCATCGTCGTCGTCAGACGTTGTCCTATTCAGTAGTGCCACTTATCGGATCCTATTGAAAATCTTAAATTCCATTCCAACTATTCGTGTGTTAGTGTTCTTATATATGTATAAGTGTAATTAAAACGTTCAGACATGAAACTCCTGACGGGTCCTGGAAACCGACTGCTGCGCGATCTACCAGCTTCGGTTGTGAATCTTAGTTGCTTATTTATTTTAAAGTGACTTCCCGTGTCTTGTAAGCCTTCGTAAAAAAATCCTAGTAAAATCCTCATTGCTTTACTGGACCCAATACATATTCTTCCATAAGGAAGCATCTCATCATTGTCATCTGCCATATGCATATTCATTAGGATTTCAGAAATAAAGAATTGAAAATAAATGAAGATTGGCTATAAACGAATAGTTGTTTGAAGAAATAAAAAGGCACTTACGTCATAAACAACACTGTGTGTATTCTCATACACGAAGGCTTCGCAAGGAACCACGTTGTTGCGATCAAACCATTCCGCAGGGCAGATGGCATTTCTGGGCGCGGAGGTGTTTGCAAACCTCGCGCATTGCTCGAACGCATTGCCACTTGGAGGCACCGCGTTTTGGATCCAGTCTGGTCGGAACTCTTGGGCGCCGGACGGCTCGCACTCGGGAATTAAACATCTACAATATGCCAATCAAATTATTCGTCAAGTTTAAAAGAAGTATCAAGTTGCATGCGGACCTCTGTATTGTGTTCAGATAGTGGCCTGCCAGTGTTTGTTATTTTTGTCACCAAAAAACAGTGATTAATTTAACATTAATCAAATAATGTTATCTAAAACAGTAGGAATTTAAGCACTTTCTTTTTCTATGGTAACTAGACGGCTGATAAATTACATACCTACATACTTAGAAATATATACTTAAAATGATAATTTCACACTTACACACAGAACTAATACTTCTGCTCATTACTCAAGTATTTCTTCGGGTGTGGAAATCGAACCCACGACCCTGGTTCAGCGATCAGGTTCCCTAACCACTGCACTAACGCTACAGTTATACACGTCGAAAGTACAAATATTCCAAGTACCACAACGGTAAAAAGCTCACATCGAAGCCAGCAGCTTATATTTAAAATTGCGTATACCTGGTAGTGATTCGCGCCGTGGTGAAATTGAACTCGCCTGCTGCCCACGCGGCGAATATTACCACCAGAACTGTCAACCCGAGCATCCGCAGCTGAAACCAGCCAAACTGCCCCAGCTCCTCCGCCAAGATCGTGTCTAGATTTACCCTTTTCACCGTTCGCCCCGCCTCCAAGCCCCCGTCGTTGATTTGTTCTTCTTTTTCTGTCATTTCGACTTGTCCTTACGACGGCTTCCGTCTCATTGATTAATACTAGTTGACTTGTTTTATAATTTTTAATATCAATTTTCATTATAACGATAGATAAGTCTACAGATTATTTTTATGGAATGTACTTACCATATAGTAAAGTCTTATATACTTTCGATTTATCTAATGCAGTGTCATGTAAATTGTTTTTTAATATCATTTTTGTAATATTTTACCAATGGTCAAAATAGATTGTTTCGCATCGCTCCTAATATAGCATCTCTGCCATTTTATTGACATCGAGGATTGAATCGATGGTCTTATCTCAACAAACCGCTATTTTAAAATATAATTTTCCCCATCACGGTCTGTAGATAAATAGCAAAACGTTTTCTTTCATTTTTCTTTTTCTAGGGAGGTATGTTTAAGTTAATTATTGGCAACAAATATGTACATATTTCTACAAATACTATTCACAATAAAATTAATTCCTTTAGATCTAAACGTATTTATTTATATTATAATTCATAAACGCAACTCTATAAATAATTCAAATTGACTCAAAAATCATTAAGATATTGATCGGCAACAAACTTAATTGTTGAGGAAACTTTACTCAATTGTTGACAAAAGTATTTCAGTGCCTGTTTATATAAATTTAATAATGTAACTAGCAACTTCATACAATGCAGCTGTACTTAAACAGTTATCCATTAGCGCTGCATTGTTCCTGTCCTAAGAAAAGCACAACGCAAAACGCTTCTCTGGGGATTTTAGTCCACTTTGCTAATCCGACTTCCGCACCACTTAACTAAATGAACTGTAAATTATTACGAATATTTATCATTATTTTAAAGCTAAACTCAAACTGTAGTGTGATAGTACGGCTCGTCTCCAAAAACCGCTGACCGAGTGTGCTCTATTGTATTTACTCCGTCCGTAAGGCCGCCACTACCACTGGAAATGCTCGTGATACTTGTGCGGTTTAGCAGATATGATATTTACCTTTACGGATTATATTTAACCGACGAGCTACAACAGCTGAAAAGGGTCATAGAAAGATAACTGACAGCAATAATTCTCCTTTGGAGAGCCGTGGTTTGAGTTAAACCGAATTAAAACAAATTGTAAATGATGTCAGACGGGCCGTATACGTGAGCTGTATCTAAACGTACGAGTATAAAGAGGTTATGACGCGGAGCGATTCGACAGCTTTCTTCTTGCAATGATTTAAGTTACAAGCAAACCTAATTCAAATCCTATCGTTATAGTTATATCTACCGAACTCCAGGGTTTTAAACTCGTCCTTATTTATACGCGCGAGGTTTTTTCATCAAACCAGGCGCAGCGCACTGTCATGTTCCCGAGGAAATGGTTAGCAAGTAATATTTACGTTCTTTTGACTCTTTTAAACCGAGGGTCTTTTGAATGTGGCAAATTAACGGAATGAAATTCAAACTCACCTGACTTCAACTTAAATTAAGCATTATGTTGATATTTACTTTAATAAAATACCATAGTAGTGTTTCTTTCGTGTGTTTGAAAAAACTTAATAAATTTATATTTCGTAAATAATTAAAACCGTAAATAATAAATTAAAACCGAGACAGTTACTATAGTGAACGGTTGAAGGAGTACATAACTTTGACATTAATAATAATAATTGTTTAATATAATTTTTGCAACATATTATTTTGACGGCAATAATTTTAATTTATATATAGTATTATTAATTTATAATTAGTAACAATAATCGGAGAGAATTATCTTTTAAAAGCAGTCAAAATTAATATATAATGTTAAGAGTTTACTACGAGTATAAGATAATGAATATAACGATTGCTAAGGATAAACTATGACGATGGTAAGGCGATCGAACAGAACAAGCCGCTATTTTTGAGGTATACTTGTAGTATACATTTTCAAATGTGATACAATATCTTATATGTTATGTTGTACGAAAGTGTTGATAGATATATTACCGAATACATGTATCATTGTGTACGTCATTTATCATTATCATATCAAGATATACGCATATATGTGTAAAAGATATCATTGAAACACCTCTAAGTATTACTAATTAATTATGTGTATAAATAAAATTCGTTACAAATAAGAAAAATGTATAGTTTCGAATAAGTTTCTTCAAATTCAAGTGCGAGAGCATGAAAAGATATTTATTGAAAAAATAATTGATCCTTAAGCCGGACTGAATTTCGATGAACAAAGAGCCAGACATGTAGGTAATAGAATACGTAAGAGTACATCCACTGGTCCAATGTGTCCATACAATGGCCAATGGTCTGTAGATTACTTAGCTTCGGCTTCAGCAGGCTTCGATCGGCTTCAGCACGGGTCCGAGCGGAAAGCAATTGTTTAATTGGTAACATAATGATTTATTTTACAGCCACAAAAGAATGTAATAAACAAATGAGCATCTGAACCCGAGAGCAAACCATAAAGACGTGATTATGACTTTTTTGTGCTGTTTAATCACTGTAGTCAAGACCCGGACTCGATATACACAAGTGAAGCATGTCACAGGCCATTCTAGGTATACCTCATTATATTTGTTGGTCAGTTGCAGCACTGATGCTATACCAAAATTCTTTTGCAGCATGTTTTAGATACAGCATGCCGGGGCCAGAAACAATTTTAATAAAAAATGTACTGCAAGTAAAAAAATTCATACAAATATATCGGAGACAGGTATTACTATTTAATACGAGTATGTCACTTTAGATACAGACCAAAGTACGCCGAGTTCGGGCGTGATACACCTGTGTGTATAATTAGATTGTTGATAATGATAACGTAAAATGTCCAGATCGAACCGGAATGAATTTTTGCATATATTTAACTACTTTATTGTGAATAAATTATTCAGAATAACTTCTTTACAATTTTACGTTTAATAAATTAATTATGCCAACACGTGATCTTCTGGTATTGTTTGTTATGATATGATCTTAGTTGGCGCTCGGACAGAGCGGTGCCCGTTCCGTCCCCGAAACTGCTCGTACCTTTGGATTCTAATGTCTTTCAGACCTTGTGGTTGAATGGCCTTCATTACATCGAAATCAATTTCTGGTTATTTGAAATGATGTGACTCACTTATATTTTAACAATACCTATACTTTGAACGTGTTCCCAAATTAATTGCGCATCTCATTTGATACCTGCTTATCATTTTATAAGCTTATTCAAACTATGAGAAACAGGGCAAGTTCTGTACTGCAGTGATTCTACCTTGTGGAAAGCCGCTTCGATCAGATAGAATTTGGTGAGGATAGACGTGTATACTCAAATTATTTCAAGTGTGAGAAAGCCTCTGACAAAGTCTAATGATGCTATTTTGAGACTCTTTTGTATTCGAATTAATAAGAAGCATTCAGCCCTTTGCTACAA
Organism: Oxynetra stangelandi; assembly: GCA_018239345.1. Taxonomy (NCBI): domain Eukaryota; kingdom Metazoa; phylum Arthropoda; class Insecta; order Lepidoptera; family Hesperiidae; genus Oxynetra; species Oxynetra stangelandi. Next base: position 274 of record DVPR01001581.1, on the reverse strand, counting down.
AGTCCGTTTTACAAAGCCTGTGTCAGACCTACGTTCACATGTTGGGACGATAAAAAGTCTCCAATTTATATATAAATAATCGATTTCTGCTCGCGGCATTTGTGCCCGCCCCGTCGTCCGTGGTGAAATTCTTTGCAAATGGTACACAGCCCATGTCCTAAGTTTTAGCTCAACTTTTCTACATAATAAGTACCTTCAAAATTCAAATTCAAATTATTTTATTCATTATAAGGTACACATAGATACACTTAATGAATGTCGTAATTATTGATAG
>DVPR01001580.1:0-10662 GCA_018239345.1 Oxynetra stangelandi | reverse complement strand
AAAGTTCGTGTATCATACAGGTAGTTTTGCCTAGTAAATATTCGATCCTATTTATTTCATTTAAGTTTAAACGATTTTACCTTCCATCTTTAAATAGGCATATTTTTACATTGAGCTGATCTACCACAATGCTATTAAACAATAACTTTTAACACTAAAAACTCTGTAGCGAGTTGCACTGCCGTGCGTACCATGAAAATGATTCAAGCAAATGCATAAACACCAAGTTGCAGGTTCTCTAAATTCACAATTCAAATGTCTGTCCCACGGGAATCGAACCCGGAATATTTTATCCGGTGATCAGCTTGGCCACTATTATCCCAAACGGGTTGTCCAAACGCTTTCAAGACACAATTGTTGTTTGAAACTATTCGGCTCGAACCCTAACAAGGCATTTACTAAACAAACACTCGCATATCATTTAAATAAAAAGTTTTCCAAAGTTACATTTAATTACCGCGAACGTTGGATGATTATACACAATCACAACTTTCGCAACCGTTAAACTTGTCATAAACTTGATAAATATGTATAGGATGCTTGTAATGTGACAAATACCACCACTAAAAATATGCGGGGCTGTTTCGAGCCCGACTAAGTCATGTGTAACGACTTTACATAAAATAAATACATATATGAATGTAAAAAAGTATGTTAAAGAGTAAAATAAATAAATAACCGTCACGCCAGGTCCCTAGCGGGGTAAGCAGAGAGCACAGAGTGCCAAACATCTCTGTCCTTGCAAACCTGACGTACTTCGTCTACATTCATCAGTTTCTTCATACATACACGCCGGTTTCGCAGGGTCTTGACTGCCCCACATGTTAAAGAGTCATATTAAAGAGTCATTCCTAATAATATTTTATGTACAATTAATACATACCTTATTATGTAATAAAGAGAATCTTTGCATAATGACTGATTTAAAAAATATTCGTTATCTTCCTGTTTCCAAATACTGTTTGGTTCCAAGTACTGAATGATTTCAAGGACTTACAATGCAATTTATTGGAAATGGTGCTGGTAAGCGATTCGGAGAGGAGATTGAACATTATATTTATTGTTAATTATTATCAATTTAATAATTGTTATGGTGTGTAGACCAAATACAAAAATAAGCATACCCTTCTGTACGTGATGAACACTTTATTTTTTAATAAATACTTACTAGGATATTTAATAAAATGAATATTTACATTTTACAAAAAGCCACTTTACAATTACTATTTGTAATACTGCAATAACTATTGCTGCTTTAGTACCGATCCATTGAATTGAATTAAACGTGGAATTGTTAATGGATGCATAAAGCACGAAAGCTGCATGGAATTCTGAGTAAATTTGATTTCGGTGGTAGAGGGTGTACAGTAATTCCGTACTACCCCGGTGCAGCAAGCTATTAAAGTTGCAGTTGATGGGCGTCCAGTTTGCAATAGTAATTTAAAGTTGACTAAACTAAAAATGGAAGACCGAGCGCCACCGGCGTGCCGTTGATCGAATTGTTGTTGAATTTACCGATGCGTCGCACGAACGACTGACAAACTAACAATCAAGATTTATATTAGTGAATAAATATGTTATATTTTATTAGTTTTAGACTTTATTGTAACAACTATTTCAATTTAAAAAAACAACATGGTCAATGTTTTATGGCTAAAAGCCGGATGACTCGCAAGACGGTTTTATTTTGAGCAACTAATGCATTTGTGATTAACGCCAGAAGTGCAATTCTATTTTGAGACTAGAAAAATCCTTGAGTGTTATTCATTACTTAAACACGCCTATCGTGCCTCGCTTTTTGACGTTACTGAAACAATTGCCTTACCTCGAGATTTATCGGGGAAAAAAATTGTAACGAATAATTAAAAACTCGAAATGGCCTGTGGAAAAATAGTAACTCCCATTAATTTGAAACGATTGAGTTTTTGGAATGAATATTGAAAAATACACAGCAATTAAGCGCAAAAATGTGGTAGTAACTTAAATCTATGGCTGTCTGTTTTTGCCAAAAAAAAAGACTTTTAAAACTAGAAGTAATTGTAGAATTAAAGCAATGTAGTCGCAGACTGATAGGTCCATTTTACCTTTCCGCTCCTCCTAAGAAAATAAAGTGATTACTGTTTGTACCATAGTTACTCAAGGCGATTCTAAACGGCTTCATTCGAATCTACCCACGTTAATATAAACTGGGATTCAATTGTTTGCGGGCGTGACAATATTGTCATGGTAATGAGCCACGCGATGACTCAACTATATTTGAACTTCTTCATAACGAGTTTTTCTATGGAAATTCTATAGATATAAATGAGAGTGCATGATACAAAATTTAGTCAATAGAATACAGCACCTCAGTTATTAGGATTTCCTTATACATTGCGAGGCTTATTCCCATAATACTCATGCTGAACAAGTGGGTCGAGGACCACAGGGCATGCTTTCTTGCTGATGAGGAACAACGTCGGGCGATTTGACAATTTTGTAATTTTGCTGCATTATAATACAGCCAGATACCTTTTTTAATGTACATGAGCAGCACCATGAGCAGCAAAGATGGGCCTGCGCTCCTAAGGTGGTGGAGCCCTTTATACCACTCACATTTATAAAATCCTATATCCAATCTAAGATTGGATAAATGAAGATAAATATTAATAATATAATTATTTTACTTAGAGAAAAAAAATTGAAGACACGGTAGCTATAAGAACCAAGTCTTGTTTGCGCCATAAAACTCTGCTCGAGGACATGCCCATATACAGAGTTTTATCCCATATAAATAATATCGATTAAATGCTTTTTTGGATATTCCTTTATTCATATATTTCCTGTCCTGCCTTCACTTATTTCACCTTTTATTTCTAAATACTACCAGATAAGATCTGAACGACTTTATTACCTCCCACCCACGACGATACACACTGAGACGATTGCAGGCGTGCCAACATTGTCATGATAATGAGCGAAATGACTGAACACAATAATGACGTGGGAATCATAACAATTGTTGGATAGAAGTGTTAATGCGTAAAAATTGTGTGGGATATAAGTCAATCGATATGGAATGCGGAGAGGTAGACTGGTTTACTTTTTAAAAGGCCAATCATGTTTAACAAATGGGTAACGATGTTTATGTTACATTCATTAGGTAGAAGAAAGCAGCGGTTGTTTGTGTCAGTGTTGAAACTACATATCATGTTTGGCAAGGAGTATCATATGCGGACACTGTCGTTAGATCACGCAAGTGGATTATTGCGAGCATAAGAAGACGAATTCGTAGCTGAAACCTCTAAGTGTATTTAAGTTTTTCGGCACATTTAAAATATTGACTGTCCTAATAGACGCATGATTATGCAGTCTCGCTATAATTACGCACCCAATGAAAGTTTAACCTTACATTAACACATGATACGTACTCATTTTATTTGTCTCTAAAGTACATTTCTAATCCGTTAATATAAAACGTAGTGATTATGAACTTGAGCTTATTTGTGTGATACTCATATCTGATCAACTATGAGTAGTCTATGAGCTACCCAAAAGACTAAAATATCAATCAATATTCGTTGCATCGGCTCTCGCGCAAGACGGAAATGTAAATGACAATTTGCTAGAAGCGATTATCTATCTGTGAATCATCCCTCAATCGATATAAAAAATTCTTTAACTAGAATTAATATACCGTTTGCGACTTACTGTTGCCTCAGCGCCATTAGCACATTTATAATAATTATCTTGATGTCTGTACTTGCTGACTGTACTTCAAATGGTTGTAAATTCCTATCATCACTAAATTAATGCATCATGTTTAATCCGTTGTTAATCATGAAAATGTATTGGTAATAAATTAACAACGGAGACACGGATTTTCTTCGTAAATATCACAAGGTCCAGTTCATTTGTTTTAAAATAAGCATACTTTACACGCAGGCGACGTTTTCCTTTTCCCCCCATTTTCTTTTAATTTAATCCGCTCGTTAGGACAGCTGTCGCTAATAAGGCTTGTTTGGACAAAGAAAACTGTCGTCAGTCACGCTCGCCCCGTTATCTTATTTTATTTTTTGTTAATTATCCGTAAACGAAGGAAAATAAACGAACAATAAAAACTTTGTAATATACAACGTTTTTCTTTTACTTATTAAACGTATAAAGAAAGGTATTGATAAAAGTAACTAAGGTCCTCCAAGTTAAATTTATATCTCTAAAAACACTTTGCGATTTTGTGTACGATTTTTATGTGTGTTACACGCTGTTGACATAAGCTTGATTTAAAAGTGCAGTAGGCGTGGGAAATACACGACTGTCTAAGGGCGTCTGCTGTTAGCTTCACTCATTAGTACTCGGAAACAAAAACGCATCTGTAACTGATCTTAAAACACCAATCTCACAATGCACAAGATTTTGCCATAAAAAGCCCAAGGATAATAGTAACGGAAATTTTAATATAAAAGTAACCGGAGTAACTGTTTTTACTACAAATTAAGAACAAATTTCACCACCGTATACTCAGACTTCACACGAAAGACAAACCTGGATCTTAGGCTTGCCTTGCCCTCTGAAGTACAGAAGTGCCCCTAAAAACTGGCAACTAAACAATCTAAATGCCGACTCTGGTCCGTGTTATTTTACTTCAAAGCTTATACCCTTCAACGCTTTGAGCGGAACGCAATGTTATTAACATAAAATGTATTTTTTCATACATGTACATATATACGTACACATGTTCACATATATGTATTTCAGAGTCAAATATATGCTAATAACCATGTTACGAGCTGCGGAGTTCATTTTCCAGATTTATTACCCTCTAGAGGTCAAACGAATTAAAAGTTACATTACTGACGAGTATTTAGAAAATATACTATACGAATAAAATCATAATAATTTCTATGCTCATACATTTCACATATTCAAGATAAATTTCATATATTACGTAACAGAAACTAGGTTTTCTACTCCGCTTATTGTACATGACTGTTAATAATGTCGCTCGTTAGTGCACCGCTACATGGGAGGTTTTGTTAAAATGAAACAAACTTTATTGATACAAGAGCATTTTGTATTTCTTTCAGCTACAAAATATAACATTTTTTCCTCAGTGGCCTGTACTGTTTATCCTTATTTTCTAGGTTATATTTGTATATTTATACAAATTTTTATGTACTTTTATATTTTTATATAGTTAGTATATTTTTCTTTTTTTAAAGTTTTAAGTTTAAGATTGGCATTATTTTGGCAATTTCAGTGTCTCACAAAACCTATTAAAACTTTCTAGGTTGAACCACACATACACTGCTACGAGAAACATTACAGTACAAGGCTGTGTATGAAATCCTAATTTGTTGAAATAATATCTCGTACAGGTGTCCCGACGTACTCATATAAATGATCGGGCGAATCGTTTCTGCTTATGGATTGCTGACATCCAAACAGCATATTACGTGTGGTGACAGCAATTTCAATATCTTCAATTCTTCAATTCATATCATAGCATTTAATAACAATAATTAAAATTAGTAATGTCACATGTGTATGATTTTTTCGTGATTCGCCAATACTTGTACTTCTCATTACTCATTTTTTCGTAAGAAATTAACAAATAATACACTGACTTATTTGTTAGATACAGTGCATCTAAAAGTTACCATTGCATCCGCTTGAAATAATAAATGTACATAAAAGTATTTTCTCATTATTTACAATTTTTTATGAAAATACTAATATATTAAGATAGAAAAGTGTTAGTATTAGTATATGAACAAATTATTATCTGTAATAAATTGTTTTATTTATTACCCCTAAAGATATCGTAGCCGAATGCCGAACTGATCCCGTTTTCTTTATGTAATAGCTATAAATAAGAACAGGTAATTTGAGGTAAGTTAAGGACTACTTAAGGTTTGTTATGCCTTGAGACTGAATACATAATACAGATGAAATATAATTATGTACATAAAAATTACTTTCCTGTTTTGTAATGAAAGTTGTATTAATTATTTCTCTAAATTATTATAGACAATTATGTGTACGCCAATTAGATAAGAAATACAAGTTGAATTCCGAATAAAATATAATATTACTCAACAGAATTGTTTCTGACATTGTTGTTTGACATTTTCATCCTTTAACAGAACCAAGCAACGGGAAGTCAAAGCTTCTGCAATTCGAAAACAAAAGCCTTTAAGAATGTTCGCTATTGTACAAAGAAAGCTGGAAAATACTCCATTTCAATACAATGTTATATTGCACTGAATAAATCTAAATAATAGAAGATGAATAAAATGAATTTCTTGTACTCACGCTTCTGCTCGCTGTCGACATAGTAAAGAAAATCATGATGAGCTAAGTTTAAACATTGAGAAATACAATAACTTCATCAATTCGCATAATGTAAATACTGTTGTGTTTATCAATATGATATTATTCGTTATTGGGAGGAACGACTCACGCACGGCCTCCTAATTTCAAATTTGATACATCAGGTATTATATCCACATTATGAATTAAGATGATCACATAATCTTACAATACCACAACATGTCTTTGCTAAATGGGAACCGAACACCCAAACCGCCAAACATTCAGAATCACCCTGAAAAAATTCAAAAACCCCGGGACAAACAATTCAGTTAATGTGAGCGTAAAGAAAAAACTGAATGATAGCTGACTTAATAAATAACCGTCACGCCAGGTCCCTAGCGGGGTAGGCAGAGAGCACGGAGTGCCAAACATTTGATATACCGCAGTTTATTAACGTCCTGTCCGAGCAAGACTATATTAACAGTGAATTAGGAATACCTTTGACAGTATTGGAAGATAAATTATGGGATCTTTAACAAGTTTTTTTAGATCAAAAATTGCGTACCGACGTAGAAATTGTATGCTATGGAGAGAACATGACAGACCAGAAAACAACCAACAATATAGGCGCGTCTATAGTCCAAAGCCTACACATTTGTTGAAAACACACGAGGTGCATCGGAATATCTTATACCTTTGGTTAAGAAGTTTATGTTTTAGGGTAGCTCTGTATAGAACACCATGTACTTATTTTAAAAACACTGTATACAAATTTCAACATAACCAACATGTAAAAAGGACATATGACAGAAAATTAAGCATACCATTTAACAATGTCTCCACCATTTACGTCCAATTTTGGAATGGCATAATTCCTATTCCCGGGCTGACGACGTGACATGAATCGCGGTAAATTGCCGCTTATTTTATTACCCCGGTTTTAAAAGGATATTTGAGGTTTTTTGAAATGTTACTGCAACATCTACTAGAAATCCTTTGACATTGTAATCGCGGCATTTAGATTTAAATCGAAATAGTGACAGTATAATAAATGTAAAATATTTGATGTAAAACAAAAAGAACAAATAGTAAATAAAATATTTGCATTGCAACCAACGCTATAAGTTAAGTGTAATAAATGTCTTGACAAGTTAGAACCAACGGGCTAATTCCCGTTCCCAGGCCGGCGACGTGACACGAATCGCGAGAACCTGTGGCTTATTGTGTTACATTACAGCTAGCACTAGTCCGATTGCCGGGACAAAAGCTTGAACAATCTGGTAGAAATTCTCTGTCGTCGGGAAAATGTATTAGAGTAGACATTACGTGGAAATTCTTTTCAATTGGCTTATATAAAAAATAAAAACATATTTTATTAGATTTTCTTTATGGATATCGAAAGGTGAACTCAGGTGAAATTGAATATCAACTTGAGTGAACTTATTAAAAGCCAAGGTTTAATCGCTGTGAAAAATAACTTAGGGAATGTCTAGATGTTTTTTTAAATCAGTATTTGATAAAATAAGCTATACTAACATAATAATGTAGTTAAGATTAAGCCGTTCCAGAGACTGGAAAGCCTTAGAACCCACCACGCTCAATAGCAAAAAACTGAACTACAACCGTTTGAAGTTCACAAACAAGTTATATTCCGGGAATCCTTTCATATCGGGATTTCAAAACTTAATCCAGCGCCCCAGCACGACATACATTCCGATATTGGAAATGTCGTTCGCAACAAAAATAAACATCGTCTAGAGTTAGAAGACGGAAATTTCAAATATATTCGCTCTTCAAGATAACATCTCCTTGTCCAATTCCACGAAAATTTACTATCTTTCGAATGCTATATTAAACAATATTCCCAGAAGGTGTGAGGCGTTTCTGACTATCCCCTTATGTGTGAATCAGAAGCTAAATTTTTTTTCGTAATATACAAAAAAGTATAAACAGATGAGTTTCGTAATCCAATTGATAAAGATAGCTATCGATATCATACACTAAATGCGGATAAATGATTTTGAAAATCTCTTATCCGCTATATTTAATCCAATAATCGTGAACAAATATTACAATATTGGAAATGTGAATGTTTGAAATAAAATAATACACTACGCCTTGCGTGTGGATGAGAGTGAGATTTGAAATAGGTCGCTACTCCAGTATCTGTGCCTCGCGGCGGCGTTCCGCAACATTCGTGTTTCGGATTTAGGAATAACGGCGAAATGGTATCTGAACAAAAAATCTGATACAGCTTGCCAAAACATTCATTTTGTTCCTAAGAAGTGAATATAGGATATATGTAGGAATTTCTGTTCAAATGAATTTATAAAAGAACTTCACACTTAAAAACGTTTTAATTTTATGACAAAAAATATTGGATACAACTTACATTCACGAACTTAAAAATTGTTTTCCATCCAGCCGTTCCGTTCGTTTATTGCGTACTATTGCATAATATTACATTAGAATAATCAGTTGCTAAAAAATATTAATAATATAACTCCACAAATATTCGTGCAGATTACATAAATGTTTTTCTGTAGGGAGTCGAAGTTGCATCCCACGAACCAGCATCTACTAGCACTATCAACCACTTAACCAAGAGGCACTTTCTAGGCAAGCGTACTTCATCCTAGGCTGCATCCCGCTTTCCATCAGGTGTGATAGCAGTCAAACGCGAGTCTATAGCTAAATCAAAAAGACCGTTCACATAAACATCAATATCTAATTGTTATATATACTGCATGAGAGAAACCCAACGCATTTGATTTCATGTTTGCTAAAATGAAATTTTAACGCGTGTCATCTCTATATGTATATCCGATGCACTAATTACTTTAAATCAAGTGCACGTTAATCATTAGTATTATCAGCTATTGACATTCGTAGGTCAATAAATCCATACGTCAATCAGCATTGATCGCACACTACGCATTCGTCAGTTAATCTGCCAATTAGCTAATTGATGACTGATTCATAAATCAATTGGTCGCACCAACCCGCGCTCGCTGAATGGATTTATGAAATTGTCGGCTCACATATGTACAGATATTGTGGGTTCGACAAAAATCAATATATCACTTTGCGCTTTAATTTATTTGATTTGAATTATTTTTTATTAAATTATATACATATAATAAAAATATAAAGTACCATTCACGTATTAACGAATACGATTATATTAAGATATCAGTTCAACTATAATAAGTGATATTTTTACTTGAGCTATATTACTCTTGTAAGTGTACTATTCTAGGGCATGTCAATACAAATTTCATACCGTGACACAGTGAGTGGGACCGGTAGTCAGGCATTGATCGGCTAATACCGCGTAATCCACTTACCGTGCCTTTGGCAGTAAGTATGATTGACAGGGATAATATTAGGGCAGTCGTGATTTTATTTTTATATTCATATTTTAATTCACTATACTAGTTACTAAGGCTCGCAACCATCTTGATTATTATGCTAAAAGTCACGAAAACTTATATGAAAGAATGTTTAGTAATATGATCAGAAAGCTATACTCTATAAAGTACTTTTTTAAATGTGAGGAATTGATGAAACATTTTTTTTTTTGTTATTGAAAATACAAAATATTCATGATAAATAAATAAATAACCAAAATGCCAGGTCCCTAGCGGGGTAGGCAGAGAGAATGGAGTGCCAAACATCTCTTTGCAATCCTGATATTCATGATTTTTATTGTATTAATCATATTGTAATTAGTTAATGATTTTTTTACATAAATAAAATATTTCGGGCACTTCAAGAAATGTCGAACTCAGATATTATTTGACCTTGATCTTTGTAATTATATATTATAATGTCATTAATGTAATATACTCGTACATATGCTAACACTCCATCAGCACTTTACCTCATAGAACAATACGAATTCCTTAGGAAGTCACATATATTTTGCACTGAATCAGCATAATTTAACTACTCACTGGCAATAATTATCAAATCCGCATCCAAACTGTAACAGGATATTGGGTCGTTTGCGTTGTTTCATCTAGAGTGAATCATTTAATTAATCATTCATTTGTTAGCTAAAATAAATCATTGATAATATCAGATCAACACCAATCACAACAAAATATCTAGCTATTTGGTATAGTGATATTTCTATAGTTTACGTTATATAAGAAACATGAAAAACAAATGCTTCGATTGTTCGGGCATCTAGAGAGAATGGATGATGAAAGAATTACGAAGAGGATATACAACGCGAGTGTTAATGGACGTAGGTTTCGAGGGAGGCCAAGGCTCTCCTATCTCGACCAAATAGGTAGGGCTCTAGAAGATGAGGGAGTCAAGAGCCTCCGAAACCGGCGTGTATGTATGAAGAGACTGATGAAT
>DVPR01001579.1:0-10663 GCA_018239345.1 Oxynetra stangelandi | reverse complement strand
TGACGTCAAACCAGGGAGACATATTGCCGTCCACCCGCACACAAGCTTGACAGTTCACATACGTGGACTGCACAGCATGCAGCAGGTCACGTTTGATATCTAAATATGTATATAAAGATATTGTCCAAAATATTACTTAATATTCCTCTTCCATCAACCTTAACTCCTCTGTGTAGACACAATGCCGCTTAAAGAAAACCGTAGAGACTATATATGTCTTAAAATTATTCCAGAGTGAAAATTCAAGAAGCTCAACCAGAGAGGCACTTACAAGCAAATGCATATTTCCTTTAACCTGCAATAAATTAGCTCTTCTTTAGTATATCAGTAGACGCTGCTCTGCGTAGTTCAAGGACATCCTCGATATAATTATAATGAATTCAATAACCTTGGGGGCAGTTACACACTGCACCCAGTGGATTATACACTAATAGGTATTGATTGATACACTGCGGGCCTATAAGAAAGTGTGGAAGGCAAACATTATCACATCGGAAGATGCTAAAACCATTTAAGTAATATTTGAAAGTGGACACTGTGAATGTTTAGTGGTGATTGTACCACCATGCAGTGATTTTATATTTTGATCATAAATTTAATTTATTTTTAATTATAATGGCAAACAGTGAAACTTGTTACATAATAATAATTTTCAATTAGAACTCACAATTGATCTATTTACCTCAATTGCTTTTCACCATTTACCCTAATTAAATCATGAATTCATTGTTAATTGATTAATTAAAGTTTTATAAATTTCATGGAATATTGCTCAATTGGGATTTCATTATATATAATTAATTATCTGATATTCCAATCTCAAAATTTAATAACACATGCTAATATTATTTAGTATTTTAACACGGCACGCATAGCTCTCGTATTCAAAACTATGCATAGTTGTAGGATAGACGAGAGATCATATATTATACTAAATACCGACCTAAATAAATAATTTTATACCTAAACATAACAAATCGCCGGCCTTTTTCTCTCAGTCTACTATAGCCCGAAGGGCGCACAAAGCCGAGGTATGACTATCAATATTATGAAATTCATTAACTGTATCTATGTGTACCTAATAACGAATACAAATACTTTGAATTTGAACTTATTCTCAATATTTATACAAAGATTGTTGCATATTTTCCGTTTACAAGAGTTCACTGCTGCTTTTTATGTTTAAATCGGCAATGTCACTCACAACAAAGCCTTATCTACTGTGTAGACATAACTATATTGTCTGTTATCATACAAAAGGCTCATTTTATCTAGAATCATGGTGTTGTTAAACTTTCTAAATATATGTATAAATAAATGATAAAATTATAATGGCATGGTGAAAACTGCCTTTTCTGTTTTAAAAAAGAGGTTTCCCTATAAGTACATAACCGGTTTCTGTAAACGAGAACTGGCTAATTAAATCAATAGTAACTATGTCATATCTCATTCGAAAATGTTCCTTAATAGTAATGAAATAAAATAGTCATTTAAATGGATGATTGCACCATAATTTACTAGAGATTGAAGTTTAGAAATCAGTGAGTCATATTTCGGCATTTTAGTACATAGTTCATATCATAGTAAACACATGTAGAGTTTTTAATTTCGATGCATGAACTTGAACATGACGCATGATCTTTCATTTCACATTTATGTTTTAAACAATTATAAATAAAATAAATAACCGTGAGGCCAGGTCCCTAGCGGGGTAGGCTGCGAGCACCGAGTGCCGAACATCTCTGTAATTACAAACCTGACGTGCTTCGTATTTTATAATTATATTGATATATTAAACTTTATATAGGCTCAAAATAATTCATAAGGAAGTCCCATGTATAATGCCTACCAAATGAGTATTAATAATTATGATTATTAATGCTATAATGTGTCAAATATTTGATGAAGTATTTTGAGCATTAACTTAAAAATCAATTTCTGTTACTATTTTGTTTGATTTTATATAAAACGGCAAACTTTTGGATGTAAATAATAAACAAATACTAGCTGATTATTTGGAAGCTGCAATATTGTTCCGCCTTACCCTCATTTTAATATTATAATATCATACATTAATCAATATAACATGAGTCACCCAGATAGATCACTTTGGGATATTTTATCTTGCTAATAAGTTCATATTATATTGTTTACTCAAAGCCACATTTTTAATTGCAAATGTACCTGTTTTATTTCTTGTGTTTACATTTCCATGTTGTTAATCTAATATAAATTTTGTACTGACAGTTACTGAGGCTGCCAAACCAGCGGCACCAGATGCAAAGGTTGATATTAAACCCACAGAACAGGCACCAATTACTCCCACTCCGACACATGTTGACACTCAAATCACGCCAAAAGAGGCTGCCAATGAGAAACCTGCTCACATCACAAATATTCCTCCAACATCCACGCAGAAGTCTCAAGAGGATGCTAAAGAAAAGACCCCGGCGTCAACTGACAACAAGACAAATGAAAAGAAGGAAGAAGTAGCTCCATCCACACCTGCTAATGCCACACAGAAAGATGCAACACCTGTCACCCCTGCCAAGGAAAGCTCCACCGAGACTAATCCTGCAACTAAGATCACACCACAACCTGATGAGAAGAAAGATTCAAAGAAAGAGACAAGCACACAAACTCCCATCAAACCAACTGAAACACCCACAAAACCAGTTGAACCGAAAGGTGATGCAGACAAGCATATTGTTCAGGCAAGAGGGTAAGTGTATGCGCTTCTAAATATATATTTGTATAACTATTGAAGCCCCTCAATGACTGATTCAGTGTGAAATAATTCATTGTTATTACAAATGTGTACATTATAAATTGATAACAATATGCTTTAAATAGTTTACACATAATTTGTTGCGAATTAACAAAATGACATTGCATTGAGAAATTAGGAAATTGTTTAACAAATAACAATGTTCCATGATAATTATTGCAATGTGCAAAGTATATTTGCGTGAAGAAGAAATGACTATTGCATGCATGCATTTTTATATTTATGGCAGTTTTCAGTATTCTTTTATAATAAATGAAAAATGTTGTTTGCAAATATTTTGCTAATGTGTTGATCTTGTTGGGTATTGTATGTCAATAATGTATTAATTTAATAACCACAATTTTATTATTTTACAGTTTTGATGGACCAAGCTTCATTGGTGGAATTATATTGACATTGGGACTCCTAGCCATTGGGTTTATGGGTTTCAAATACTACAAGAACCAGACGGAACGGAATTATCACACCCTCTAAATGTTTGACACATAAAGTGCACCAAGCTAATATTAAATAATTATATATAAGTTTAATGTTCAAATACATTAGAACACCACTAAGTATTTGATTTTTTTATTTGCAAAGAGATTCAATTTTATTTTCATTTTTATTTTATTTTGAGTGCACTTTTTTACATAATCTTGTCAAGCAAACTACTGATGTAACAGGGTTCCTGTATGTAGATTTTTTAAAACATTATCAAGCCTCAAGGTACCTAACTAAATTTACTAGGTGGCTGGACACTAATCTTCTCGAATTTATATGGTAAACTAGTTTTTTATAGCCACTTGATATTGTAGTTTTGTGAACAATTTTCTTGTTTATATTTTGGCATTTATCTCACTGGTAGTCTTTTGTTTTATTATTCTAAGTAAGAACATTTAGACATAATGTTTATGTGTATATAGGAAACTATGCTGCTGTTATCCAATTCAAAATTTAATCTATAAAGATATATAAATTTATTGTTTGTATTGAAACTGTTAAAGATTTAAGCAGTTTTATAAAATGATTAATTTAAAGTTATGATGATAATTAAAGAATTCAGAATTATTGAAACTTGTGGGAAACTTAAGTGCAATTTAATATTAGGAGTTATGATTTCTTTTATTACATCTGTGCATCTAAGAGTCACTCGTGTTTTTTAAATCACTCCTGACGCTCCCAGGTTATCTGCACTGTACCTTTAGTTTAAGTGTATTTTATTAATTGTAAGTGTTATATATATAACAACACAATGTGATGATAAAAAGGGTCTAATTAATACCTATACTGGTTTTGCACCGTTAAAGTACTGAGCAATTTTCACATTAACCATCCTATGCTGCTTGTGAATCTCTTGAACTGGAATCTCCAATTTTCATGTATATTTATTTTTTATTTGTGCCGAGCAGAATGCTATTTTAATTTAATTTGAATTTGTAAAGTGGAATAAGATGATTCCATCCTAAAGTGCTCTTAACTATTAATTAATAGATTCGAAAGTCATGTCACAGTCAATAGTTGTGTTAATAAAGATATATACCAAATAATAAATTGACTTTTATTTCTATACAAACGACAATTAATTATGTTGCGACACGTGAAGTTGGGATTAGTGTTACATATTTATTTGATTGGCAGTGTTGATAAAGTTTAAATTATTAGTTTAAACCTTGCCCAGATTTCACGAATAAATTCGCAGACTAAAGTGAACTATTAAATCAGATTTGTACATATTGTATTGATTTTGAAAACAATGAAATTTCGAATTCCTAACCGCTTCCTATGTTTTCAATAGTGTATTGCGTAGTACTGTAAGGCGTTCTTTTTTTTATCAGGCGTGTGATATTGCCGACCGTCGCAGTTTAAAATGCACTTGTTTACCCATTCGACGAGCACGCAAAATAAAGCAAATAAAAAGTTATTCACACAACCGCGAGGGTGACTAACACCACCCGACTGATACAAAAAGCAGCCTAAAATGTTATTGTACCGCGAAGGGGATTCCAAAAAACAAACCGAAATTTAGCTCAAATAAATATTCGTCGACACCATCCACGGTAGTTGTAACTCCGATTATGGTTCTAGACGCAAGTATGAAAGTGGGTACGTGAAATTCTCTGAATGACAGTGAGAATATTTTTATATGCCTCATGAGTGATTGACGTTCATTATACCTACCAAGTGATTTAATATAACTGGATCAACAAGGGAATGAAAGATAAGTCTGTTTCGCGCCGGCAGAATTGTTTACCAAACTTAACAAGTTGCCTCATACAATTCCTCATGAAACAGAGTAATTTTAAATAAACATAATGATCCCGAATATCGCTGCTTTTACAGGACACTGCACCGGCGCAGTAGATATGTAGCGATGATCACGCTACGCAATCCGGCTTCAGAAGTTTTAACCTACCCAACCCATTAACCAGATTCGTCGCCGTCTATTTGTTTTTCTTTGAAATAAAAAAAAGCTTCAAGGTAAAAGTATTCGCAAATGGAAATATAACGTCAACAATTTAGGTTTATTGTGTAGGCCTATAAAAATCATGTTTTTTTACCAATACTTCATTAGGTTATTTGAAATATCAGAAAAATATAAGTACTATGCTAAAATGTATAGAAAAGAAAAAAAAATTATGTCATCCCCTTTCTGTCATTTCGTCATCTTTATGATCTACCCTGGTGTATCGCATTTGAACAAGTGGGTAAAAAGAGCAGATAGGCAAAATTGAAATGAACTTTCCCTCTTCAACGATATCATGAATAGATATCCATCCAATATCTGTGACTGATCTTTCACATTCCATTAGTCTCTCCAGAAACCGTAAAAAATTGAGATGCTGAAAATACTACGGCGTAGGAGAACAGTATAACATAAATAAATGATAAGTTTCATATATTTTTATTTCAAATGCAGTTGTTATAAAAATTACATGATTACAGTTAAGTTACACAATGTACCTATATAAAGAATTGTGAAGTCTACATACAATATAATGTAAGGCAGGCATTTCCAAGTATACAGACTAGGTGGGCCTGGATGGTACACTCGTCTAGATATAGTGGTCTGATAACACAATTACTTTATCAATGATAATAAAGACATCGTTCAAGTTTATGTCAGTTATGCAGGCAAGTACAGTAAAAATAATATTTTCAATTAGTTGTTGCTAATTGAGATATGTATACTGCTCTGAGTATATCTATATGTTTATTAGCAGCCTTCCAAGAACTACCTGAGGTACTAAACTTGGTATTAAAGATTAAACAATCTTCATGCAAATTTCGAACACCAGTTCACTATGTACTTGTTCATTCAAAACAGTAATCTATTTCTATATCTCTGATAATAGAATCAACACTTTATTATCATAATTGTTTATATACTAGAGTTTTGGTCTTGGTTCAATTTAAATGCAAAAATTATACCATTGTCTTTTTAAATTACTATTAAATACCAAGAATTTATTTAATAATGAGAATGCAGCCTAATTCCACATCATTTTCTTAATAACTTTGACATGATTCATGATTACTGTTGCCATTCAAATCATTCTTTGATCTTTCAATTATAAATGGGTATTAAATATACTAATGTATATCAAAAGATGAAAATAAATGATAAATAGATTTGCTTACAACAGGGCCAACACTACGACTCAACTCACTATACTTCAAGTGAGCCAGCAGCATCTCTCCTTTTTCTCTATCAAGATGTTCATAAGCTTTTATCAGTGATTTTGGAGTTCGATACACCTTGGTTATAGCAAGAGCTTTCTCAACTGAGAGTCCTTTCAGTTGAAGAAGCATCTTAATGAATGTTTCGGTCACAGTCAAAGGTTTACTTTTCACAGACATCCTGTTAAAGTACTCAAATGTCATTAGAACATTGTTACACCCCTCGGCATTTCGGCCTTTAAGTGTTTTGTCCTGAAAAAATAGTTACACTTTCAGAATGCAATAAAATCAATATTTGACCAAAAATGGGGTCATTTCATTTTTGTATGAACATCATATGCTGTTTGTATATGTAGAAACTTTAATTATTTCGGCCCTTAATCACCTATGGTTACATTTAAATGAAATAGGTGTTTTCAGATCGACTTGGAGGCAAAAACATGATTGATCTCGGACGGCCCATTAACTTTAGTTATAAAAAAGTCAGTAATAAAACTTCAGTAAATCTTTTCGCACAAACGATACAGCTAAGAGCACAAGAGACAATACATCTACGAATGGTGCACTTAATATAAAGGGCTTCAACTTAACAACTCCCATAGTGAATAGTATCATGTAGCTACATACATTAGGATAATCATTGAAATATTGAAACCTGTATATGAATATTGAAACATGACTTTATTCTTACCCTATATTCAATCGTCAGTCTTTTAGTTATCATGGCCAAAAATCTGATTGAGTCACACAATGAATCAGTTATGTGGACTTTGAATCCATCTTGAATTCTTGTATTTGCTAACGCTTGCATGAGAGTCTGCACCGGCAAGCCCACATGCTTCTTGCTTGCATAATTTTCTACCAAATAGATAACATTAGCCAAACCACAACGTCGCAACCTGAATTTTTGTTCATGAAATCTACCTGTAATGAATTGCAAGTTCAATAACCAGTTTGCAAACAGATTTTTTAAATATAAGCCAACAAACCGTTAATAATTGCTTATGTTGTATTTGTAATGTTGTTAGTTAATTATATTCATGACCGAGTGGATGTTCAACATATTGAAATAATCAATGGAAACAACCAATATTTCTTGGTCTCTGTAGTGCAGTTTGCTGGACTACAACAAATTTTGAAATATAACATTATATAGTATTATTTTTAAAATGTACTAAAATCACATGAGTATAGGAAAACACATTTTGAAATTGAAGATAATCAGAGTATACATTACCATCTTTGATACTTGCACTGAGATCGTCCAGTCTTTTCCTCTCTGCTATATACGGTAATACTAATTCTTGATTTTCATCAACCTTGTGCCGTGCTATCCAAGCGAAATCGCCGACTTTTAAACTCCGATACTCATGTTTCAAGTCTGAATACTTTTTAAATTGTGTCACCGTTGGGTCATTCTTGTTTGATGCTCTGTAAAAGAAATATAATATTTATTCAATTTTATATAACTATTTAACTCTTCTTTTGTTTTATTTATGTAGTGAAATACAATACAACTTAATATCCTCTATAGACATTAAAAAATTATTGTTAACAAACAATATATTATATAGGAAGTTATTGTATTCAAGCATATCTTGAAATATTACTCCTGAGCTAAAACAGGAACCATTCTTATACTGTAGAAACTATTGCAAAGGGATATAACAATCAACCTTTAAGCTTTGAACTATCATAACATACATATTTGAACTTATGGTCTAGGTAAGTAATTAGTACATAAAACAATAAAAAGTATTATCTGCAGTTGAAGCACACTATACTGCTTCAAAATGTTCAATTCAGTTGTAGAATATAAAAAAAACACTGTGATAAATTATATTCAGATTTAAAATATAAACAGTTTTTGCATTGTTTTCATGAAAAATCAATTTAATAATATAATAGTTATCATATAAATGCTTAGATTTCTTTTTCTCATTTAAACGGTCTAATAGATGATACAGTTCAACATTCCCCAACTGAAGCTGAAATTGTCTTTTTTATAACTACATAAAATGTTATGAGACAACCTGCACTATTATTCTTTCATGACCCAATAAAAAACACACGCATCAAAGTGAGAACCTCCTCCTTTTTTTTAATCAGTTAAAAATACACTTTAAGGTACACCAAAATCAAAAAGAGCCCCTTTTCTCTAGAAAATTGATAGGCAATTAGGGAAGTCATATGTCCAACAATGGATATATAAACAGGATGGTGATGTAAAAAAACAACACCATGGACTAGGTTATGTAAGATGAGGGCAGCAGGGTGGGTGTCATAGGACCTGTATTAAGCCAATTTACCATTGATACAATGATTAGCTAAGCCCGATCCGGATGTTGTGGGTCAGTCTCCACCAAATGTTTTTTTTATATGAATTGAGTGGCAAACGGGCATGCAGCAGTCACCAGTAGCCGCTGCCGTCACCAGATGTCTGCAGATGATCTTGAACAGAACCATTTTTCCAATTCTTGGCCTGTTACAGAAGTGTTGCCCGCCACTTTTGCAACCCCCTTCAAACCGCAACACAGATTGTTATAACAACAAATGCTTCACGGCAGAAATATGTGCAGTGGTGTACTTCCTTGGGTAAACCGTATACAGATTCTACCACCTACCATTATTCATATTATGCGGACAGCCATTAAATCTATGCTGGGTGTAAATAGATATTTATATAAGTGTAAATACATATGTATGTGTGTAGTTTATCACTAATATAGTCACTGGAGCACAGACACTGTCTAGTTTGGTATCAGATGTAACCAACAAAGCATCATACATACCCGCTTGTTTCATTTTTATCAATCAACAATATTATATCGTAGGATCCAGGAATCATTTCTACAGTTACATCCTCAAGTGTCGCTGGTTCAGAGTTGTTAACGGGAGTAACTGATTTTGTATTTACACTAATAATTACATCGTCCTTTCTCTCGTCCAAAATATTAGATAAATAATAGGCTTCAGAGACTCCTTTATCGGTAAGAAAAAATTGGTCCATACTAGATTCAACACTAATGAATTCTTTTATAGATTGGAAGATCAAAGGGCAATCGGTCAAAGTAAGTTTCTGTATGAG
Organism: Oxynetra stangelandi; assembly: GCA_018239345.1. Classification (NCBI taxonomy): domain Eukaryota; kingdom Metazoa; phylum Arthropoda; class Insecta; order Lepidoptera; family Hesperiidae; genus Oxynetra; species Oxynetra stangelandi. Next base: position 1,127 of record DVPR01001579.1, on the reverse strand, counting down.
AAGTTTCTTAGTGATCATGTAGATCTCGTCCACAGCCTGATTCAAGAGTTCTGTCATTGAAACATGTAGTTTATCTTTACGCCTTAACTTCATTAAAGCTATCATGATGGACGAATAGCATATGAATTGTGTTATATACTTTTCACATTTAACTTTGTTCAGGGCAAAATCTTCTTTCGTGATATGGGAGAAATTATCAAAATTGTGTTCGTTAACAATTTGGTTCGCTTTATTTTTATTACTGTTTTGTTCTTTTATGCGTTGTTCAATAAAATCACATAGCCTTGAATCGAAACCTTTCAATATCCTGCATTCCGCTCCAGTGTTTAGTGGTAGAGGATATTTCGATAACGAACTAAGTGCCTCTGCTATTTGGTGTTCGAGCTTACATCTTTTATGTGTGGCTTCTTCTAGCAATTCTTTTAGCCACTCCTGGAATAGAGCATTCGGGCGGTTACGCTTCAATGTAACTGGTTTCGCGATACTTATGCAATCAACGCTCATTTTAAATATTTATAACACAATCAGAGTATTTTAAAATTTTAACGTGTTTTGAGAGTTGTATCTCGTCTATAAACAGTAAATGCTAGAAAGGAGTATCATCCATTTAATGAACGTAAAATTAGTTTTAATATCAAAACCATAATAGCATGAAAAACTTTAAATAACCTTTATTTACTAACAAAACAAAATGAACACAACACTCAGTACACAATTACAAAATTTAAATTTTCAAACACGGATTTGACAGTTCCATATCAATGGCATATGACTTACTAATAACTGTTTTCAGTTATATTGCTCTGCATTGTTTTGACCGTGATGTATGGGAAAATAAGGTTTAGGAATATTCGAAATATTATATGAGGGAGGAGGAGAAGGAAAAATGAAATATTTGGTTACAATCGGGCTAATATTATTGAAATGTTTTGACACTCTTACATCGATGAACTCTTTCAAACTATGCATACGATTTCAATTATTTTTCGTAACGATTGTTACAAGACCTTTCATTGTAATAAAGGGTGGGCCTCGGAGTTTAGCGACTTTGAAAAATTCATAAAAAAAAAAACAGAAGTAATATTAAAACCAATTTATTTTTAAATTAAAATTTACATTTGGGAAAA